>WAAB01007579.1:24389-54921 GCA_013389865.1 Piaya cayana | reverse complement strand
TTTTTTTTTTCATTCCTTTAAAATGTCTGTTTCTAAAACTAGAAGTTGGTTAATTCAACATAAACTGCATAAAGTTAGACTCATGCTTAGACCATGGGTTTATTTTGTAAGCTTACACTCATGCTTAAGTTACATTAAGTGTTTAAACATGAGTGTAAGCTTACAAAATAAACCCATGGTCTAATAGATTCTAACAAAGATGTTTAATTTTTTCAGAAAAAGCAAATTACTATGACACAAGATAACATATACCTTGTCTCTGATAAATCATGTTCTTGAATCAGATCTGTCCATTCCTTGAGCGCAGGAGAATTGTAAGCCATTAAGTAACTTATTAGGTCAGACTTAAAATGAGTTTCAGATTCACCAGCAGAACCAGTTGTTCCCTTAGGTAGCCTTGGATATAAAGGGCTTAGCCATATTCTTAAAAAAAACAAACCAACAAATAACCCATAGAAACAAGAACATCACACAATAAAACATGTATTTAGTGATTGAGATAGACTTGAAAGTCCTAAATGACTATTAGAAAGATTTATGGTGATATTTATCTCTAAAACAACTTCTCTTTATTTTACAATTACAGGATCACTAAGACTCAATACCATAAAATTAATACTTTCAAATGAAAACAATCTCACATCTATCTATGCATACGTTCATAGCTTTCATCACTGTTAAACAGGTCAGGCTCAGACTTACCACCAAGTAGTCCTCTCATCAAGATTTTCTTTATGAACAGAACACTGCAATGCATTCTGCTAAGCTACCAGTTTGTGTAATGATATAGGAAAACCACCAACTACAGCATCTGGAAATTCTGCAGTTTGAAAAGTAGCCCACAATGGTAACTTGCCTCTCCAGAACATTCATCAGAATAAAACAGGGTGGGCAATATGCAGGGAAGACCTCTACCATTTCTTTCCACATTACTGCAATCATGGAAACCAAAGGCTCTGCATTATCAACTTCACAACAGGTTGATACTATCCTTTAATTCAGAAGCCTATAAAACAAAGAAACCAGTGAACCATCGTACTGGTGATACTGCATTGTACTGCAGCATGCAAAAGCTACAGAGAAATCTTTCTCATGTTTGATAAGGAGGGTAATTTGTTAAGCACCCCAAATAGATATTTTCATGACTTTTATGAGAAACTAACTGCCAAAAGATACAAAAGCCATCCTTAAGCAAAAGGTAAGAAGCAGGTTATAATTTTGCCAGTAAAAATTCCTTTACGAGAGTTTGCCTCAGGCAAGTGAAAAGCATCAAAAATTTGTCATTTAATGGCAACAAAACAGATGTCAAGGTGACAGTAACTGCTGAAAAGTCATTTTCAATTAGTTTGACACAGAAAGCTTATGCCCTAAGTTATTGTTGAGATCTAACTGAAAAATACTGCTATAAAAATAGCGAAGAAAACAAGAGATTGAGAGGCCTTGTATTAACATGTCACTTAGTCCTGTTTCTTCGTGCTTTAAACAGGACTATGTCACAAGTTGGTAATTAAGTTTAAAAACTACCAAAAAAAACCCCAAACCAACCCAGGCAGAAAAATCCTTCCAAGGGAAGAATACTGGGTGGATACTGGGTCATCAACTGCATTAAGGAACCAACAGTGCCCAGCATGTTAAGGTTACATTCTAGATACGTTCACAGCAGAACATTTGCATGTCCACATTATTCTTAGAGTACTAAGATAATTTATAAATAGTTGCTTCAAATTTGTATAAAGAGTAACTTATGGCTATGTAGTTTTTTCATAAAGAGCATGGAATAATAGGTCATCTGAAATGAGTTTAAGGTAAGAGCCTACTCAGAAAATACTTATTTTTTTTTACATTAGAAAACAAGACCAGGCTTAGACAGCTACGACCATTGCAGGTTTGACTTTTTTCTGAAGGACAGTTCTATCTTAGTATCATAAGACTTCTAACACTGTATTATCTGTTCTGGTATCATGTCTCCAGCAGCAGCAGATGCCTACATAAAGTATTAAGGTAAACATACACCCAATAGTTACTTTCACTTACCCCTGAGTTTTCTGGTGCCAGTCATCAGCAATAAGATTAGATGTATGTATTACAACTCGGAGACCTTCTTCATATAACAACAACATCATTTTCCTTTAAAAAGAAAATACAGCACTTCACCTGTTTCAACTTCACTCAGAGCAGGAGAAAAATTAGCAATTCCTTAAAATGCTTCAAGACAATTATTTTCAAAAGACTCATTCTGCATGGCACTAACAATTAAACTTTGATCCACTTGCATGCCAAAACTCACACAGCACTCATTAGTCTATCTCTGCATTCTGTCAGCAGCACCGTATGATATATTTCAGAATTCAGCTTAATGTCTCATGCAACTTATTTCCCAAAACAAAAATAAATACTTGTAGAACACTTTCTGTATTTGCTATGTTCTTCAGACAAACTTGTTGCTTTGCAGACAGTTAAAACCCAAATATTTAAGGGACACCAAAAGGTCTTTGGTTACAGCCAAATTTATTAAAACCTTGTTCTTTTATCTTAAATTGAGAACTTTTATTTTAAAAGATAATGTGTAGGTAACTGACCATTAGGATGGCCAAAAAAACCTATTTACNGAATTCAGCTTAATGTCTCGTCCAACTTATTTCCCAAAACAAAAATAAATACTTGTAGAACACTTTCTGTATTTGCTATGTTCTTCAGACAAACTTGTTGCTTTGCAGACAGTTAAAACCCAAATATTTAAGGGACACCAAAAGGTCTTTGGTTACAGCCAAATTTATTAAAACCTTGTAACTGACCATTAGGATGGCAAAAAAAGCTATTTATCCATCATAAATTTGAATTTAGGCTACAGCACAAAGGAATACCAAACCCAGTAACTGAGTTCAAAATAAATGCCTATTTTATGTAACAGAAGTGCTCAAATTTTCATACACAAGTTTTCAATAGTTGTGTAAAGACAGCATATCCATGTGACCTTGAACGATGAGATCATTTCCATAGAAACCAATGGTCAAGAATGAAAACTTAAGGAAAAACACACTTATTTCAATTGCTGTGCCATGGCAAGATAATGTTGTACAAATCATATCAGACTCAAATTTAGACATTTATTTATTCAGCAATTTCTGCTTTTAATGTTAGAGTTCATCAAACTAACATTCAAGTACCTGCATGTTTTCCTGTGCTTACTGCATAGTTTATGCAATCCGCAAGAGTTCCCAACTATAAAATAGTTTTCCACTTGTGCGTATGTCTTGATATAAGTACAAATTGAGTCGATAGTAAAATAAGTATTTTACAGCAAAATAAAGCACAAGATTAAGGTATATAAAGTGATAACTGAACAAAACACCACTACCTCAAAAAAATCACTAACATAAACATAATTTAAATTTTACATCATAGAACAGGAACGATGTGAATTTAAGTCTTTATATTTGATGGGATGAAATCTGTTAATTGCTTCTATGCCTCTCACTAAGCCTGAGAGACACAAAAGATTAATTTTTAAATGCTGATTTCCTCCCTTGACTTGCATATTCTTCTCCAAACAGGCAATGAATAAGTCTATATGCTTTATACCAGAAAAGCAGATGTACCTTAAGTGGGCATTTCACATCATTTTTTTAACAGAAATGTTTTATAAAATGAGTTAAATGAAACGGTTAATTAAAAAATACTGTAGTGTCCTGAAAACAAAGGTCTTTGCAATAAGCCATAAAATTAGACCTATTCTGATCTGTAGCTTGCAATCTACAAGTTCCTTTTGTGAGATTTCCATACCAAATTAAAACTTTTTCTTTTAAAAGACCCTAAAGTTCAGTAATTATTTGCAGACCATTCATGTTAACTGCAAAAATAAAGCAGTAAATCAGTGCTGTATCTGGCCCGCCCATGACTGACCAAATCTGCATTACAGTTTTCACATTAAGTCATAAGCCAGGGCCTGCAGATCACTAACTTCAATTGTTTAACTTGCACATCTATCTAACAGCATATTTGTTCCCTTAAATGAGAACAATCCTATCATTTATAAATACAGAATAGTTACAGAAATTTCTCTTCAAGACTCAGCAACTTCTGTGAAACATAGTCTTATGGCTTTAAAATAACCTGCAGATAAATGAAACAGATACACACTGAATATGAAAGACATTATGTTTAAATTTCATCAACATACAGCAGGCCTTCAAAATTATCATGTTTTAAAACAGTAGCAACCTGTCTTCCTATTCCATAAATACTTAAAAGAAACTAGACACTAGTTACTAGTACAATTACAGTAACTGCACGTATCAACTCTGTAATCATCTCTAGAACTGAACTTTCTGCTTCACAGCTATTACTTACGTATGGTGAGTTCCAAATGCAATATCCAGTTTAGCCTATAAAATTAAAAAAATTTGATCAGTTAAAAATTCCTATTGTGCATTCCTTTATACAAGAACATTAAAGGAGAGGTGTTTCTTCATTTGTTTCATTTCACTGCTCTCTAGTGGACAGATCACAAAAGACAGAATCACAGAATCACAGAATCACTGGGTTGGAAGAGACCCATCGGATCATCGAGTCCAACCATTCCCACCAAACACTAAACCATGTCCCTCAGGACCTCGTCTACTCGTGACTTAAACGCCTCCAGGGAAGGCAAATCAACCACCTCCCTGGGCAGCATATTCCAATGCCTAATGACCCTTTCCGTAAAAAACTTCCTCCTAATCTCTAGCCTAAATCTCCCCTGGCGGAGCTTGAGGCCATTCCCCCTCGTCCTGTCCCCTGTCACTTGGGAGAAGAGGGCAGCTCCCTCCTCTCCACAACCTTCCCCACAGGTATTTGTAGAGAGCAATGAGGTCCCCCCTCAGCCTCCTCTTCTCCAGGCCAAACAACCCCAGCTCTCTCAGCCGCTCCTCATAAGACAGTGTTTTTTCCCTTGGTACCTTTGAATGTACTCTGATTTCTAGAAGTTAAGACATCAGATGGCAACACAACCCTTAGCTGGAACTGCTCCAGCAGAATTTCTGGTCTCTTACCAGCAATATTTACAGAAACAGTTAGCCTTGCAGAAAAGGACCTGAGGGTTCTGCTGGACATCCATGTGAACAGGAGCCAGCAATGTACCCTTGCAGCAAAGATGACTGACAGAGCCCTGGGCTGCATGGCGTGTTGCCAGCAGGCTGAGGGAGGTGATCCTCTTATTCAGCATTGGTGAGGCTACATCTGCAGTACTGGGTCCATTTCTGGAGGTCCCCATATAGCAGATACAGACACACTAAAGACAGTCTAACAAAGGGCCACTAAGATGATAAAGGGACTGGAGTATCTCTACTATCAGGCTGAGAGCTGGGACTCTTCAGAGAGAAGGCTCAGAGGAGACCTAATTGCTGTGAACAAATACTTGAAGAGTGGATGCAAAGCAGAGGTAGTCAGGCTCTTTACAGTGGTGAAAAGCCCAGTGACAGCACCAGAGGTAACAGGCACAAGCTGAAACATAGCTTCCCTCTGAACATCAGGAAACACTTCATTGACTGTGAGGATGACTGAGTACTAGCATCTATTGCCCAGAGAGGTTATGGAGCCTCCATCCTTCAGTTACTCAAAACCTATCTGGACATTATCCTGAACAACAGGCTTTAAGTCTGAGGAAGGAGAGTTGGACCAGATGATCTCCAGAGGTCCCTTCCAGTGCTAATCATTCCGTGATTCTGAAGCATACAATGACAGTTAGAGCAGCAGCTGCCTGGCAGAAGACAGACCAGACAGAGATGTTTTTTTTATCAGTGTTCTGCTCTTAAGGAGTATTTACAGCATAATTTCTAGGAAGAGAATGAAACATGAGTTACAGATGTTAAGAAAATACTTTTAGGCAACAATGGCTCATACATTGTGCCTAGTTAATATGGGTGTGGACAAGAAAATTAAAATACTTACATTTCATTTTGGAGTACTAATATAATGGAAGGCACATAGATTACCAGAAGAATCTGAAGCAGTACACCCAAACAGGAACGTCATCATAAATGTCTTTTTCAACAGCTAATTACTATTAACTAAACTGACAAATTTATCATATGGGACATATTACATTCAAATTCTTGTTCTGTGTGAAAAGGAAACATTAAATGCAAACCATTAATTTCCTGGTAGCATATTTGAAATTTTATCTAAAATAGTCACTACTCCACAACTTAGTGTAAAAACTTGATTAGTATATCACACAGCAGCCCAGAAATCGTGTCATTGAGAACTCACTATGGTATCAATACAGCAGTCCCTAGGAAGATTAGGCTTAACAGAGAAGGAAGAAAACTCAAACATCATGCTCCTCCTAACAAAGATATCCCCATGATCAATAACACATTCTACCCAGCAAATCCTGACACACTGGTAAATTGCCATAAGCAGATCCCCCTGCCTCAAGGCTGAAGTCAATAACTTTGACTCATGGACAGGAAAAAAATGAGCATAACATCAGAAAGAAAATGGCGTGTGCCAGGAATTGTGCTCATAGCAATTTAACAGTAATACAGAGACTATTTGTAACTGCATTTCCTTGTTTAAAGCATTTTTGGACACAATTCTTTGATGTGACTTAAGATTACAGTGACACTAGGACTACGTTCTGCACTTTACATAGAAAGTGCTGTGCTTCCTTTTCAGCCATTACAAGAATTTGAGTGCAACATGCTGTCAGAAGTCTACAGCAATCTTGTGAGCCATGTGACATTTCTGTGGGCAGTTGTTCTGTGCAAATTTTTTGTGGGTGACAGTCTGCCATAACTGCAGGAGACTTGCAGCATAGTTACCAGGTTCCTGTGGTCCTGGTAAGTATATTCTTGAAAGCATAACAATAAATTCCTGACTTCCCATAAGGTGTGTATCTCTTCAACCATAACAAGCTATTTGAGTGCAACAGAAGGTATAATTCTGGATGATACAAATATTAATTACCTGACAAAAGCTGATGTTCTCATAAGGGCGTGCTTGTGCAAGCAGTTCAGCTTTGGATTCCCTCTTTTCACCATGAACTATCAACAATGGCTTCTTCCTTAAATAAAAGGGGATTACTATTAAAACAAAGTGAATTCATAAACAGACTAAACTACTCCATGTAGCTAAGACTTCTGGCCCCTAAATCTGATAGTCCAGCAAGAAGATGGCACTATATGCCTTATTAACTAACTCAAAAAAACCCCATTAACTATAATAGAACCTCTAAGAGAAAGACACTACAAAACTTTAGTGGAAAATAGGAAGTGTGGAGCAAATCAGATGCCAAAATAGAAAGTCATAACACAAGACCTTATAAGCAACTCTTGTCTGTATATCTAGGAACAGACATACAAAAAACTCAGTCCTATTGATACAAGACAGTGTATACCTAAAACAATATAATCATTCAAAGTTGGCAAGAGTGAGAGGGAAAACGGGAGGACTAAGTCTACCTAGGCAGTAGTTTCATATTCACTTATCTAATACTCCCAATATTCTACTGCATTTCCAGTAAAATGCAAAAAAAAAACCAAAACAGTACAGAAAACTTAATCTGCGATAAGTTGCAACTATAAGAATGGAATTTAAAAGCAAGTTAATAACTACTTTCATGACAATATCCAGCAATGCCCACTATATCATAATCATAATGTATCATCCTGACAATTTTCTCAGTTTTCTTGTGCTCCTCCTGCATTCCCTTCTTTCTCTTGCTTTACCTTGTTCTTGGCTCAGTACACTGTATGGCAAAAACCTTCTTGTTTCATCATTACAGGTCATCTATGACATTGTCATTGTGGCCTGCAATGGAACCTCCTAAATGTTAATTCAATCATAAGTGAACCAAAATGAACTCTGATAACAGTCTTGATAAAGGGCAAAGAAATCAATAGAGAATAACTAGAATACGTACACAAGGAAAACCAGGAGTCCACCCATACACAACTGGCAATAATTTGCAACTACAAACAAGTGTTTACCACTGAGTTATAGCTGCAACTTGCATGAACAGAATAATTTGGAAACTCTTCATCTGTCTAAAAGAAACGTACCTGAATTCCTGCGGATACTGTCTTACAAGCCATCCCACATCTATACAGTAGTTAAACTTGTACATAAGAAAAAGAAAACAAACTCATTAAAAAGAAAAGGTAGAGCTGTGAGAACAATGAACTACAAAAAAGCTCTCTAAGTAAAGTCATTGCTTATTAATACTTACACAACAGACATTTTAAAAAATAGGTGTATTTTTAAATTTCAACTGCTTTCTTTCATGTCTCCTAATAATTCAGGAATTAATTTAAACATTTATTAGTGTTCATTAAATTTAACATTGAGGAAAGAAAAATAGCATACATACAGTTGAAAAGCTTTGGTTCAAGAACCATCTCTATGTGCTTATACCATGAATGGTAGCAAAAGCTTCTATGCAATAACAAAATTATCATTCCTAGACTGAAAGGCTTTTTTCTTAAGGAAAAAAAAAATTGCATGCACATAAATACACATTTTTCAGCTGCACATTCCCCAAAAGCAGGAGAAAACAAGCAGTCTTACAATTGTCTGAATTCTAAGCAGAACATGAGATGACTTCTGCATTTCAATAAATTGATGTACAGTTGAAAACATCTAGAGTTTCCTCTGTATTTTAACAGTTTCCTGCTAGTATCAGTGACATGGCACAAATGACAATTACCAAGGTTAAGGTTAATAAAGTGAAATAAGCAAGTGAAATCAATTTAGCAAACAGGAAACTCACCTGAGCAGAAGATACAAGAGTCCCAAAAAGAGGAGACAAAATATCTATTAAAAACATTAAAGCATAATTAAATAAAAAAAGATTCCAATAAACATTTCACATCTTGAACAGTGTGATAGCTACCACAATACAAATGCCAGACTGTACACAGACCTGGTTTAACTCAGACATTCACTATTAAGTTCACCGTTTTCAATATTCAAGTCCTCGATTCTCTTGAATACTTACACGTTTGCCTTTACAAAAAGCATTAAAGCATTAATCCTCTCAGAATAAAGCAAATTTAAAAAACGTATTAGGAGAAAGACCTCTGATACAGAGGGTTTGATGGAAAAAATAAGGGCATAGTTAATGCCTAAAAACTTATCTGTTGAAGACTGATTGTAGGATATGAATCTTCAGTTTACTCACAGTAACACAGAAACTAATTCAACTGAGGATTTATAACCTCAGTAACTGAAGCACAGTAGCAACTTGAAAAGATATCCTACAAATACTTCCTAGGAGCGACAAAATATTTCATGCCCTATCTCTACAGAAATCTGGTTTTGCAGGTTAAACAATCCTCAGCCCCTCTACCAGCTCAATTAATCACCTAGCAGGACAACTACTCCTGAGGAAAGGCCAAAAGCCACAATAAAGTCACAAAGCAGATAAAGACATAAAGCAGTAAAGCAAGCAAGGTCTCTGACACCAGACTGCCACAAATAATCAGTGCTTGTAAAGAGCAGGGGAGGTTGAGGAAAAGTTACAACCTAATCATATAGGTCTTCAGTCACTTGTTCTCTTAAAAAAACTACCTTATTTTATTGTATTCCTGTGCATAAACCTCCTTTTAATGCTTGCTTTCAACTCTGTCTTGTAATGTGAAATTTAATTTCTGAATGAGGTGTACAGGTACACAGAGCTGTGCCCCTTCACATCAAAGTATGAAACAATTACACATTCCCAAGGCATCAGTATTGTGCAAAGACTTCACTCCATCTTGACTTACACTTACACCTAATTGAACTGAATTGCACTCACTATCAAAGCCACAGAACTTCACAAGTACTGTCTTGTGCTGCATCAAGTAACAGAGAATCACTAGGACCAAACCACTCAGCAGCATGAAGGGAAGTGCTAACAGCTACTTGAAGAGCATGGTTAGGTGCCTAAGAAATGTATCCCCTTGAGAGCCATTGAGGTAAGTGGTTTTCCCTAGATTAACTCACACAGAAAACAGCAACAAGAACCACCACATGATTCACCAAAGCTAAATGAACATTAGATTTGTGCAGGATAGCTCAGAAGTTACAACAGAGTATCAGCAAACTGACGATTTATACACTATATTTCTAAAAGAAAAATGCAAAGACAATAGCACCAGTTCCTAGAACTTGCATATTAAGAATACGAATTCTTGGCTAAGCCAAGGAATATAATCATTTAAAAATACCCACAAACTAAAAATAAGCATTATCTTGCAAACAAATGTCCTAAAACCCCACTTCTGTAGAAGCCACTTGTTCACCTTTTATGTGCAGGGCTCCAGAATTATAACTCTGTTCAATTCCTCTGACTTTAGTGAGAAAAAACCTGAAAGGGTTTCCTCCATTCAATAAATCCCAGGTATCTTGAGCTTCACCGGGTTTTTCATCATACTCTTCTGCTTTCTGATTCTCTGAGAGTTCATCATCTTTGCAGAGATTCAGAGGATGTTCTTCAGGTACATCATACTTTTCTTCTTTCAGTGCTTCTTTGTGAGCATGCTTTTCCTGATCTTCAGGCTCTTCATCACTACTAGAAAGACACCAGCCTAAGCCTTCTTGGGTAATTCTCTGTTTTTCTGCTGGAGCTTTTTCTGTAGAAACCTTCTGATCACTGAACTTCAGGGGAGATGCTTTTCTCTTGTGAGCAGCTTTCCTAGCTTCAGAGCATGGATATTGTGGCCCACTTGTTCTGCCATGTGCAGCATCCAATAGTGAAGATGTAGATGGTTTTTCACTGTCAGAATTTTCCTCAGTACTTTCATCGCTGCTAGATACCGTCCATCTTCCATGTGCACCTTCCTGAAGCATGTTTCTAGGGAATAAAAAGCAAAACACAAAAATATGGCATGTTTAAGCTAAACTCAGTTCCATTTTCCCCCCTATTTCCCATCTACTTATTACTTTCCCATCTACTTATTACTAAGGAGCTTTGCATTTTGTATTCGGCAGAATCTCCATGCAACATTCCTGGAGAGGTTCAAAGCCAGGTTGGATGATGCTTTGAGCAACCTGATCCAGTGGAAGGTGTCCCTGCTCATGGCAGGGATGTTGGAACTGGCTGACGTTTAAAGGTCTCTTCCAATCCAACCCATTCTATGAATTTCTGACTCAGTAAAATATCACAGCACACAAAGTTTACTTGTTTCTGAGCCTAGGAAACAAAGAAACACGTGAATTGGAAGTTACTACCAAGTGAGAAACAGCTCAGGTGGAAATCTCCACACGGAAATTGGGCTGGGCCAGTGGTACACTCAGAAAAGCATTTCAGAACTGATGCTGTGAAAAGCCAAACTCAATAATCAATGCTAATTTGATTATTACACACGTTCTACATTATGCAGTGCTGGTCACACAGGATATAATTCCACCTGATGTGTGCCACTACTGATGCTGGTTGCATGACTTTTACACTGGTTAAATATATGTTATCACATAGATTCTGAGAAACATATTACATATTCATTATTCTTCCAAGCCTCCCAATGAACTCAGGTCACTGCTTTTTGTTTCTGCTGCATAACTGTTTAGCTCTGGCTGATGCTTCAAGGTCACCAAAGGCAGAGTTTTGGTGGCCTTGACGCATCAGCCACAGATAAATTTAAGATACACAACACTTGATTGGTAGCCTGTTACAACCAGTAAACCCTCACCAACCCAAACTGTTACAATCATGTTGTTTCTAACCCCAATGTGGCCAAGATCTACTGCTTAAGCCAATTTGTTGTGTGAGAAACTCTCAATCCCAGGTAAAACNCGTTTAAAGGTCTCTTCCAATCCAACCCATTCTATGAATTTCTGACTCAGTAAAATATCACAGCACACAAAGTTTACTTGTTTCTGAGCCTAGGAAACAAAGAAACACGTAAATTGGAAGTTACTACCAAGTGAGAAACAGCTCAGGTGGAAATCTCCACACGGAAATTGGGCTGGGCCAGTGGTACACTCAGAAAAGCATTTCAGAACTGATGCTGTGAAAAGCCAAACTCAATAATCAATGCTAATTTGACTATTACACACATATTCTACATTATGCAGTGCTGGTCACACAGGATATAATTCCACCTGATGTGTGCCACTACTGATGCTGGTTGCACGACTTTTATACTGGTTAAATATATGTTATCACATAGATTCTGAGAAACATATTACATATTCATTATTCTTCCAAGCCTCCCAATGAACTCAGGTCACTGCTTTTTGTTTCTGCTGCATAACTGTTTAGCTCTGGCTGATGCTTCAAGGTCACCAAAGGCAGAGTTTTGGTGGCCTTGACGCATCAGCCACAGATAAATTTAAGATACACAACACTTGATTGGTAGCCTGTTACAACCAGTAAACCCTCACCAACCCAAACTGTTACAATCATGTTGTTTCTAACCCCAATGTGGCCAAGATCTACTGCTTAAGCCAATTTGTTCTGTGAGAAACTCTCATTCACAGATAAAACATTCAAAAGGACAAAGTCTTCGAAGCAAAGGCAATCATATTTTTATTTTACAATTCAGCACCGAAATGGATGCCCTCCTGAAAAGTCATTCCATCCTATAAAAGCAGTTGGTAGATATACTAGTTTTAGACAAAGAATCGTAGGAGTCCCCAAAGAAGAAAACTATGCATATCAATAAATTCTCGCAACTGTAGGTCAGTGTTTACACTTTCAGGTTATTTACCCATGACTGGAGACTATCTGCATATTATCTCTTGATACAAGACAGATTTATATGACAAGGTAATTAAAGATACAAACCAGCTGCGGCAAACCCGACCGGTTAATTCTCACAATTCCCTTAACGCAGCAGCTTGTTCCTTCCTTCAGGACTGAAAAGAGCATTATACAACTGCTTCTCACGCCGAGGGAAGAGCAGAGAATGGCCGGTCACTCCACACGCTCCTGCAAAACCGCGGCCTCCATCACCCCGCCAGGGCCGCGCGGGAGGGGGCGTGGCCAGCGTGGCCGCGCCGGAGGTGGGCGTGGCCTGCTGGCCGCGCGGGGAAATGGGGGCGTGGCCTGCGGGCGCCGCTGCCGCTCGAAGGGGGCGGGCGCCGGGGGCCACAGTGGCCGCTTCTGTCCTCCCCACCCTCGTGCCGTCCCCTCACCAGGGCCCTCACTATCCCCGCTGCAGAGGAACTGGGGGGACGGGCGGGTGGGCGACAGTGGCTTACCTATAGGCCCCGCCGGCGCGCCTGCAGCCCGAGAGGAGGAGGCCGACCCGTCTTCCCGGCCCCGCCCCGCCCCTCAGCCAATGGCCGCCGGCGCCCCGCGGCGCCCGAGGGGCTCGTCTGGGCTCCCGAGGGAGCGGCGATTTGCCGGCAACGGCCCCGCTCTCAAAGCCGCTAAAGCGGGCAACAGCCACTTCACAGCGACCCGAATTAATCTAATCAGGAGCTTTAGTTGACCTTAATGTTTAGCTTTAGGGCAGATGCGCTATCCTTCGTTCAGCTCGGCGTTAATTACAGTGTTCGAAGTGCCCCGCTGATGAGATAAACGCTTGTCGGCTTGGAGAAGGGAGTGGGAAGAAAATAGGTGTGAAATTAATCAAAATAGGAGCCGCCCTGCCCGCCCGAGCGAGTTGCTGGGGAGGCTGTTCGCTGTGATTCCTCTCAGACGTGGGGCGGCAGTGAGAGCGTGGTGGAGGGGGCGGGGTGGGGGAGAATCGGCGAGCTGCGCCCAGGAAAACATCCACTGAATTTCAACTCCTTTGTGTCATCAGTACTTGCCTGCAGAGCTCGTGTAGCGCTGCTTCTAGCGGCACAGGTTACCGAGTGAAGTCGTAGATGCCCCATCTGAACAACCTGATCCGGTGGAAGGTGTCCCCGTGGCAAGGGGGTTGGAAATGGATGATCTTTAAGGCCTCTTCCAACCCAAACAATTCTGATTCTTCCCAAGATAATCCGTGGATGTGCTTTTCAATACTACAACAATAAATGTTGTGTTATCAACCCTTGCTGAAGATTTTTTTGTGGGAGAAGCTGTAATGCAAGTTGTGTGGTTTTGTATGGTGTATACACAATCTCTCTTCTAAATGTGGACTACGAAAACAGTATTTGTTTTCTAAAAGCTTTCTTCAGAAAGTGTGATGGCCTATGACTGTTTGCATTCCAGTCTTTCCTCATAGATCCTTCCTGTATCATGACTTAACTGAGAGTTAAGTTAAGGATACTCAGCATTGTTCAAGGAAATACAATCAAAATCTTAACCGAGAAAAATTTAATGTAATTTGGCTTGTAGGAGTCTGTATTGTATATTCTGTGTTTGCAAAAAATGTTTTCATATTAAGCACATAAATCATAGAAGTAGGAAAAAAATTATCTTAACTTAAAAAAATTAAATAGGCTCAGTCCATTTTCAGCTGCTGTAACAGTAGATAAACAGGATTCTCATAGAGGTGCGGCTAATCATAAGTAGTTTTTTTAAAAAATGCAATAGTTTATTCAGCAAATGCTTATTTTATTCTTCCCATAACAGTTACTAAAAGTAGAAAACATTAGGTCAGGTTTATTGTTTCTTAGTGCAAATCACGTTCTGCAGGTTTTTGAAGCATGTGATAAAGATAACAAAGCTGTTTAAGCAGACAGGACATAAAGTTGCAATATTGTTTGTTTAGAAACCCTCAAAGGTATGGGGGTTTTTTCATTTAATTTCAACAGATGCAGCTTATATAGATGTCTCTGTATTAAGAGTGTTGCATACTTACTGATCCACACTAATAGGAGTGGATTGCTGTAGAACAGGTAACAGAAATATCCAGATTGTTATTTTCTTATCTGAAAGTATTTATTTCAAAAGAAAATAATTGAGTTCCACCCTTCCCTGCTGATGTGATGTGAAACTTCTATATGTCCTAGCAACAAATATGTATTCTCAGAAGTAGAGCTATTTTTGGATTTAAGTAACAGCTGGGCATTCTTAGCCTGCACTTCTCCAATACATGTCTGTATCTGTACAAAGATCTTAACAAAAGAAAAGTTTATCAGGTGTTGCATACTCACAGGGAGGTACAGGATAAATTGTATGGCTTAATGTAGTTCTGGAAGTTAGGTTTCTACTCTAGTACTACAAATGATCTCAGAAAAAGTATGAAGAACACACATGCAAGACTTCAAAATAAATACATGTGCCTGTAAGTTTGTCTTTCTGATGGTGTGTCAATACAAGCTTGACCAATATACTATAAAGTATATTTAGCGTAACAATTATGATTCATCTTTCTTCTCCGGTCTGAACAATCTTCTTCCCCACAGTCTGCTTGTGACTGATTTTCTTTCTTTTTACTTAAATGCATATTTTAGGAAAATAGTCTTAACAAGATCATAAACAAGATTTTGAGTTTTGTTTATGATGATTTAAAGTAAAAAGACACAGGAATGTTTTATGAAACTGTTAAAGTAGACATCTTTGATACATTTCAGCTGTGGATAAACATTTTCTCAAGAAGCTAGAGCCAGATCTAAAAATAATTTAGACTTCTAAAATGTACCTTAACTGGTGAATTACGGATCTGAAAATACTCAGCTTCCTTTCATCTGTCTCATCCTGTGTATTTTCATTGTCTTGCAAAAGTTAACTGTTCTGTTAAGTTCCCTGAATGTTTCTTCTAGTAGGAGTACTCAAAACATGCTTAAGGCATTCAAACAAGACCAGGTTCTGTGCATAAGTCACTGATGGCTCCTTCTTGGAAGGAGAATGGAAGTGGAGGACTCCAGGGGAAAAAGGAGGTGCAGGTTTAGTTATTTCTTCCTGAAAAGGTGCCAAGTCACACCTGCTGTGTCTCTAGGCAGTGCTGGGACCACCTGGCTGTATAAAATTTTGCCTGTGCAGCTGCACAAAAAAATAATTAAACTCGTTTGTTCCAGGAGTGATTCTGTCCTCTAGTGGTTCTCTTAGCTCCTTAAGTGGGCCCAATTCCAGCAACTATTGCTCTTTATCCACTGGCTGCTCACTGTGAAGTACTAAAACATCTCTGGGTAGGCAGTTACTTTTCTTTCTGGCTTTTGCCAACATGCAGTAACTATGGTTTATGGCATGGCCACACCTTTTGCTTTTGCGGATTGCTGCACCTTCTAAGTGTTCCTTTGAACGTCTTGGTATTTTTAAATCTAGTTCTTGAGAAATGCAACTTTCTCTGCACCAGATAAGAACAAACACAGATGTTAGAATCCTAAAAGCTGATAGTTTGGATCGAGTTCTCGAGCATGTTATTGTGCATTTTACTTTGTTGTCAAAATTATTAAGATCAGGGAACATCCTAACACCCTTTGTATTTCTTCAGAAGTTACTAAGAACAGCCCTGGCAAGGAGGGCTTTCTTTCAAGCGCTTTCCCAAGAAATAGGAAAAAGTGTGCACATATTATCTCTTAAGGTGAAACTGTTTCCTCAGCTACGCTGCAGATATATTTTTTTCCAGTAGAAATGGCAGTTATTTATCATTAGCAGCTGCAATCAAGCAACTGCAGTTTTAGTAAATTGTTGTTGCACCTTTTTAATGTATTCTATGAATTAAAAGCAATACTAACTTTACCCACTAGATGTCATTAATGAATCTTTACTGGAGAAGGTAGCACCTGAGGATTTTAATCCACATTCCTACTCCTCTTGCTTTTCCAAAATCATTTGTTGTAACAAATCTATATTTTTAAATGAAATATTTTGTGTGTGGTGTTATTCATAGAGATTCTGAATTTGCTAATGTTTAAAATTGTTGTGCCTTAGCCCAGCAGGCAGCTAAACATCACATAGCAATTCACTCACCCCTACGCACGTTGACTCATACACCCTTTATGCAGTGGGATAGGGGACAGACTCAGGGAAAAAAAGTAGAATTCGTGGATTGAGGTAAAGATAGTTTAATAGGACAGAAAAGGAAAGTAATTAATAATAATTACGATGACGATAAAAGAATATACAAAACTAAAAAAATTGCTTACCACCTTCTGACTGATCTCCAACCAGTCCCCAAGCTGTGGTGCCCCCAGCCAAATCCACACCCCTGCCACTTTTATGTTCAACATAGTGTCTTATGGTATGGAATAGCCCTTTGGCCAGTTTGAGTCAGTTGTCATGGCTATGTCCCCTCCCAGCTTCTTGTGCACCCCCAGCCTTCTTGCTGGCAAGTCATAGGAGGCTGAAAAGGTCTTGACTTGTATAAGCACTGCTTAGCGTGTCTAAATCATCAGCATGTTAGCAACGTAATTCTTGTACTAAATCCAAAACATGGCACAATACCAGCTACTAGGAAGAAAATTATCCCAGCCAAAACCAGAAAAAAATTAAGCCTTCTGAGACAAGTAACTGGGAAAACATTAAAATGGAAAGAAAGTCACTTGATTATTGGACTGATACACTGTACATATATTTGTTACCTTTATGACCTTGTTAAAAAGATGATAATTTCTGGGAACTAGCAGTATTGTGGGGTTCATGTTTGCAGAAAATTTTTTTCAGTGATCCTCTTTTCCTTGTAGTTATTTGAACTGATCTAAAAAGTTCTTATATGTCAGCAACCATACAGCTAGCAAACTGCACATTCAGGTGTTAAGTGTTTAAAAAAAAAACAGTACTGAAAAGGGGAATGGTAGTCATAAAAATATGTTGTATTTTCAGCTGAAGTTTCATTCCTGGTACTGTTATGTTTAGATCTAACTAAAAGCAGCCTCTACACAGTGCACAGGAGGCCAGCCCTCTCAAAATGTCCAGTGTTTGCCCTGACCCAAGTCCATCCCTTTACCACAGGACACTGGTAGGTCGACATGTGCTGCTGAAGAAGATGCCAAGAGTGAGGCACCCTGACATTCAGGGTACAGAAGGGCAGTCTGAGCTCAGGGCTGCTTACAACTTCCAGCTGCTCTTCTGGCACATGTTATCAAAGCTGTCTACAAAGAACTCCCTGGTCTATTTGTATGCCTGACTCAGTCTAGGTGCAAAGTGTTGCAGGCCAAATGGAACATAATAGTTTTAGGTTAACTGGTCACAGCATGTTTGGCTTGTCCATTCTCCAGAATGGATTATGCTTAGGCTGCACTAGAAGCCATTAACATATTGTCTTCTCCCATGTGAGTTGTCTCAGTGCTGCAGCTACAGGCAGTACTAACATAGATGTGAGGATTTGGACTCAAAACCACTCAGTAATGCTAAAAAGCAGTATAAATGTAGACCTAATTGGATCTCTGTGCTTTTTGGATTTACACTCCCTTTCTGTTTCTTACAATGTTCAAAGATCTTTTGCCATGATCTCTTGGTCTTCTCCTAATTCAGTTCTGAAAAGCCAATTTTTTTTGTTTGCTTCATGTCATTTAGCTTTTTGCTTTTGTACTACTAATGAATCTTGGTAACACAATAATATTAGTGAGTATCAGTGAATCTTGGTAACATACTAATTAACATGTGTTACTGCTGTGTTTCTATCAGATAAAATTGTGAGGTAAAATCCTACTGAAAGACCAGAAAGGACATACATACAACATGAAATAATACACTAATGGATCGATTTCAGGAATGGTCATAGAAGCGTTTTTATGTGCATAGAATTTTTTATTTCCTTCTCTTTTTTTTTATTCTCTACCTTTTTATTAAAGTTTTTATTTTAGTCAGGGTTACAAAAAGAATTTTGATCAAATTAGATTTAAAGAAATAGTTTGTCTTCAATCTGAATATTGAAACAGCAAGTTCTTTCATTGTTTACGGGAAATAATAAACCTGGGGGCTGATGCTCCAAAAGTTAATTTTTAATATTACAGTTCCTTTGTGCTTATTTGAACTCCAATCCATATGAAGTTAAGCATATTAGTTTAAGATTTGGGTGATTAGATTTCTATCAGGACTACATACATACATAGTTTACTAGATGAAAAAGGGATGGATTTATTTTAATTAGAATAAAATATTTTCACAATTCCCTTAACATAGCAACTTCTTCGTTCCTTCAGGACTGAAAAGAGCACCATACAGCTGTTTCTCATGCCGATGAGTGCTATAGATTATGCTGTTGTATAATACGTATTATTATGAGAGCGATATTTAGTGAAATCACATATTATTGATAGAAAATGTAAATTGTATAGGAGTTCAGATTTATAACTTCCATGGAAAACCTCTGTGGCATATCTCTAGTGCTCTAAATGGAGGTGAATTCAGTAATATTTTCTGTGAAACCACAAAATTTAGGTAACATGCAAACACCTACCTGTCAATGATTTCTATTTCTTTTTCATTAATTAATTTTAAAAAATCTAAGCTTACACTCACAAGTTTTGAAGAAAATGGTGTAGATCAATGGTAATGTATGCAACTGTATGAGATAGATAAACCAAGATGAAGTGCTGGGTTCTGCACTTGGTTCACAACAACCCCATACAACACTATAGGCTTTGGGGAAGAGTGGTTGGAAAGCTGCATGGTGGAAAGGAGCATGGGGGTGTTGAACATGAGCCAGCAGTGTGCCCAGCTGGCCAAGAAGTGATTGTGCCCTTGTACTCAACACCGATAAGGCCTTATCTTGAATACTGTGTTCAGTTTTGGGGCCTTTAACAAGAAAGACATTGATGTGCTGGAATGTGTCCAGTGAAGGGCAATGAAGCTGGTGAAAAGGCTGGAGCACAGGTCTTATGAGGAGCAGCTAAGGGAACTGAGGCTGTTCATTCTGAAAAAAAGAGGAGGCTGAGGGGAGACCTTATCACTCTACAACAACCTGAAAGGAGGTTGTAGTGAGGTGGGTGTTGATCTCCCAGGTAGTAACCAATAGAACAAGAGGAAAGAGCTTCAAGTTGTGCCAATTGGGTATTAGGGAAAATTTCTTCACCAAAGAAGAGGTGTCAAGCATTGGAACAGGCTGCCCAGGGAAGTGGTTGTTACCATCCCTGGAGGTATTTGAAAGATATGGCACTTAAGGACATGGTTTAGTGGTGGGCTTGGCAGTGCTAGATTAAGGGTTGGATTTGATGATCTGATGGGTCTTTCCAACCTAAATGATTCTATAATTCTATTCTGTGATTCTATAAATGAGATTACCTTGGCTGTTAAGAAGGCTCATATGATTTCATTTAGTGTTGTAATATTTTTACTGCTGGTAATAAGCTTGAACTTATTCTTGCTTCTCGAAGTGCATTTCTTAATAGCAACATTATGTAGATCATTGATAGCGAAGAGTGATTAGTGATTTTTAGTATTCAAGTTGGTAAGTGATTGTTGTGCTTTGATCTGAATTAGAGTCAGTTTTCTGACTGTAGCTTGGTCTTATTTTAGAAATTTCATTTTCTGAAATGTAACAGCCTGGTTTTGAGACAATGTTCCTTTCTAGGAGGTGATAACACAGGACATTGGTATTGGAAAGGCCAGTACTATTCCTACAGTAACCAAGGCCATCCTTGAGCTGGCAAAGAAGACCACACCTGCAAGGAAGAAAGAACGGGACAGGTGACCCTAAACTGACCAACAGAGTAATCCATCCCATATACATCATACTTAATATAAAACTGGGCGACCACAAGTGTCTTGCCCTCTTCTGCAATGGCATATGTCCAGTGAGGACCTTCTCTGTCGGATTACTCCTGATCTATGCATTCCCGAAGCCAGTTTCTGAGTCCAGCTCTCTCCCAGCTGTGGATCCATTCTCTCATGTCTGTTTTACAGTATTTGTGGTGATATGTAGTCATTGTGGGATGGGGGCACGAGCTCATATATTTGTGAATATTTTATTACTTACTAGTCATTACTATTATTATTTTATTAAAGAAGGAGTTTTAGTTTCCAACTCACAAGTCTTTTTCTTCTTGTTTTCCTTTTCTCTTTTCCTAGGAAGTGGAGGGAAAGGATTTAGGAGCCCAACTGCATGGTTTTAGCTGCCAAAATTATCTGGGTTGGGGCTACACTGTGACAGATGAAAAAAAGTTGTATCAGTTTTTTGATAACTGTTCAGCTATTTACTTGGGCAAATATGGAGTCTTACACCACAGTTCAATAAATATTTCTTTCTGTAACAATCCTCCCATTTATGTAGTTCTGTTTGGGATTTTTCTTGTATTTGACCTTATTATTTATACCCATACATCTGTTTGTGGAGTCATGTGGCAAGCCTTGTTAGAGAAATGATCATATAAAAATGAAATGGTAAAAAAAATGGCTGTTTTTTTCAATAAGTTTCCTCATCCCTTTCACCACATGGCCCCACAAGTATTTGTATCAATATATTGGAAGGGTCTTGTAGAAACTGGTTCTGTTTATTCTAGCATTGATGCCAAAACCCATGCTTGTTAAACCTCTCCATTATTGTATTATAAATCTTTAGGCAACAAATACAGAATAAAGATTTTACTTGGATTTTTTTCAAGAGTGAAACCACATATGAATGCCTGAACCGAAAATGGTGAACTCATATGTAAAATAGATAATGGGTTCCTTAATACCTGATTATCTTGAATATGTTTTTAAGATGACATTTTTGTATTTTGAGATATACAGAACCGCCTGTTCTAGTAGCACATAAATTACCCACTCTCTAGATCAATGAATAGGCAGCACTCTATTATAGGAGTAATTCCATGAAAGGAAAATTGTATACTATAATTTTCTGGGCTTATAAGTTACTCTGAAAGAGAAAAAATAAATGGATGGAAAGCTTATATTGCTTTTTATGGTTTCACTTCCTTGCAGGCAAGTTCAACATGTTTAGGCAACCTCTGTCATTAAAGAAATTGTGCATGTACAGAACCTCACAGTTGAAAGCAGCAATCTCTGTAATCCTGGAAACTGAGACTGTAGTATTTTTTAATATATGATTTCTCAAGGAGGAATAAGGAACAAAACACTGGAAAAACATAAGCTTGGAATTTAAGTTTTGAATTGAGACGGCAGGTGGAGCTGAGAGCGTTGTACTTCTGAACCACTGCAGATAGAATTGTATATGAATGAATCAAATAGAGAAATGTAGAGCTTTTCACATGTTATTTGAATAAAATAAATTTTCCTCCAGGATACAATAATACTGCCTTCTAAAGAAAATTAAATTGCTTAAAATGGGCAAAGTGGATATATTAGAAAGTTATGAGAAAAGAACATTTGCCTGTATTTAAATATTACAGTGAAGTGGGATTTTTTTTGCCAAAAATATGTATCTGCAAAAATGTTTCTATAAAAATTGTATAAATTTTTGTATCATTTTTTTGCACGTTTCATGGGGATGCCTGATGTTTGGGGAGGGCAATTTTTATTTCTTAATTTTTCTGTTTTACTTTGATTTTAGAAGAGATGGTGAATTAAGGATTTACAAACTAGGTTCTCAGTTCAATCTCTTTAATTTTCAGTTCATTAAAAGGATAAAGTGAATGTACAAGTAAAGGCTTTCATATAGTATGCAGGAGGAATAACCAATCCAGTCTTACATTCAATTTTATTATGATTTTCATGGGTCTCTATATCTGAGGTTTTAGATTATTTCAGTGTTCTTTCACTGCTGGGAATGATGCCAGATAAATTGTTTATGCAGCATAAATCTTGATCCATGGCACGCAAGTGCTAGTGGCTTAGAAAAGTCCATGTTTCTCTTCAGTGCAAAGAAACTTGAGATGGCAGGTAACAAGAAGCAAAAAGTGGAAGTAAACAGAAGGATTATATTCAAGTGTAGAAAATATGTGAGAAAATGTAAACAATATTGAAATGTTTCCATTATCATGATCTACCTTTGAAGAGTATTATTTCAATTTTATTTTTGTGTTTGTTTATATAATTAAAATTATTCTTAATTATTAGACCACAGTTGTGCATATTTTTAAGGAGAAAATTAAACTCGACCTTTTTTTTTTTTGCAGAGAGTTTCATTTATATTTGACATTTTTCCTAGACCTATTATTTGAAAAGACTTGAATCTCATGAGTGCAAAGAAGACTGCATAGTTACACAGTAATGAAACAAGGCAAATATTTACAGCTTTTGATGTGCAGGGTAAATGTTGTTTTCCTAAATATTTGGAGCATTTATTTAATTCTAAAATAATAAAGCAAAACGAGCACCTGATCTAAACAATAATAATAAAAAAGTTAAGATGACATGCCCTAGATGCTGCGAAGTTAAGTAAAACAGTGCCAGAGTAACNAAGATGACATGCCCTAGATGCTGCAAAGTACCAGAGTAAGAAAGATCATGGTGATATTACTGTAATTAAAGTCATGGTCAGTAGACTGTGGTGTTCTAGATGGTAGCTCTGGAGCTACTATGAGCTTGTCCAGTTGTTAAAAGACAACTTTAGCCATTCATGCTGTAGCATACCTACATGCTGTTACTGCCTCTAATTATTTCTGTACTTGTACTCCTATATCTCCACTCAATTATTTATGCCACATATTTTATGGATTTCTGTCCCTAGTGATAGCTATAGATCTTTTTTTACCTCTCATGATACACCAAGGAAGAGAAACCAAAACCCCAAGTTTTTCTTTTCTAGTGCTCATTGGGAAGTAGATGTTGTGATTATTTTTTATTCCTGCTGAACCGCAAATTGGCTTTCCCATCACCTAACTGGAAAAAGGAAAACTTCATTTGTAGCCTATGAGCTGATGGACATTCAGATGATCCTTTGCCTTTTTATTCTTGATCTGACATAGGAATATGGTCCTTGAAAAGAGGGAAAGTGAAGCATATGGCAGACCAGATGTTGGGATGATCAGATAAGCATCTACTCAGCTTTTCGCTATGAACTAAAAGTAGCTTTTGAAGTGTTATTTTTAGTGAGTTATTTCAAAGGACTTAGCTGTTTCAAGCACTATGCTTTTGTTTGTCTTGCTATCTGCTGCACACAATCTGTGACAGCCCTGTTTGAGATGCTGCATTTTCCAGTTGCATCTGGAAATAAATTCATAACCTAAGTGATTGATCAGTTGATATTACTCTGATATAATTTATTCAGGCTTGTAACTCTGCAGCAGGATTGAACTGAAATTTTTTTTATGAAAGAAAATTGTGGAAACACAATACTTAGAGTTAAGATGACATTGAAATTGATAGATTTGAAATGTAATTCTACATTTTATAAAGTCTATATTTTAACATTTTTACAGATCTGAGATTTTCTATTCAAAATGTCTACTTTTAAAATTAAAACTTAAGTAAGATGGTTGTATGCATTGTAGGCACAGTACTTTTGAACAGGATTCACAGCGGTAAAAAGAAATTTTCAGTATAAAATCTTTCTTAGACTGTGTGTCTATATAATGTAACCACCCAAAAATAATTTTGCAAATACAGTAACTTAAGATGCATGTAATCATTTCAGAAATGTGAATTGATTAGCTCACATGCAAACAATTGTATTGAGAAGTTTACAAACCCCCCTTCATTTATATTCTTTTTCTCTTGCCTAATCTTGATTTAAAAGACAGAGGATTTTTTACTTTTGAAGAGTTCAAGAAAGCCTTCAACTTTGTTTCTCCTAAGTTATCTGAGATAGTCATAGTTGAATCCTTTAGGTAAATTTAATAAAGAGATCTTTACTCCTAGATAGCAGGATTTTTGTCATATACATTTCGGTTAATCAAAATTATTCAATTCCATCATGCAACTGAAGATACAAGTTTAGACACATTACTCTCTGAGTTCTTTTTACTTATAAATATTATAGACATAAATAATAAGTGTAAATAATATCATAATTAATATAAATTGTATAAATAGAAATACAGAAAATAAGAGCTATAATTAATATATATTACCAGATACAGAAAGTAATTTGTTGGTGTACTGTTTCTTAAGAAGCCTAAAATTATTTACACTTACAGTTTCCTCCTGTAATCAGGAAACCTCATTCAAGAGCTGTCTCTTGAAAAATTCAATTAAACTGTAGTGGGTATTGCAGGACAGTTGTGGTGAGATTTCTTGCAATGTGAGATCGGCTCTGAAGTAATAGGGTAAAAATTTGACAGTAATTGTCAAACCATAAAAAAAACCCCCTGATTTTACACTTGCAGTTGCCAGTAAACATTATTTAACAAATGTTTTGTAAAATGTTGCATTGCAAAGTGTAAAACTTCCTTTTTATGATGTGAACGATTTGTTTGGAAGTTCTCATTCGTTAAGACAAGTCCTTTGCTTTTGAGGACATGGCTTCAGGCTGAGCACTGTCTTTAAAAGGTGGGGTAGGACTTGTGATTGATTTTCTATTTTGCAGTTATCTGGAGTCAGGGTACAAAGCATTATATCAGTACAGGAATTGGTCT
The DNA here is from genome assembly GCA_013389865.1 of Piaya cayana. Taxonomy (NCBI): domain Eukaryota; kingdom Metazoa; phylum Chordata; class Aves; order Cuculiformes; family Coccyzidae; genus Piaya; species Piaya cayana. Next base: position 29,721 of record WAAB01007579.1, on the reverse strand, counting down.
TTACATCTTTCAAGCCACTGGCATGCAATAGCAATACAAAACAGTAGAGTGAGTAAGTAATGCCTTAGATCATACTCGTCTCTTTCCATGCTAAAGATGTAATATGTTTTGTGGGGAGTAAGAAAGACTTGAAAAGTTATGTAGTTTGGTTTTTTTTTTTGATGTCTGGTATTACTTTTTCTAGGTTCTAGTATTTTCTAGATTCTAGTATCTACTTTTTGGTATATTATCAAGAAATGAAGAGGAAAATGTAGGTAGAATACGCATTGTCTTGAAGTGTTACCCTTTTAAAATATTTTATTTTAAGGACTTCTGTGAAGTGCCCAATGTCCAAATTTTCTGTCCAGTAATTAAAATGCTTTTCTTCAATATTAATGCTTTTTAGACCAGCAAAGCATACATAGTTGCATGTTCATACTGTTTCATTTTGTATTATTACATATGTTTTTTTCAGTATCTTTCTTATTTGAAAAGTTGTCAAATAAATTCAGACATAGCTGCATGTTGTAAAATAATTCTGAAAACTTTTGGTCTATCTGTCAATGATACTCCTCAATTTCCAATTTAAATTATAATCCTAATGAATTTAATAATTCAGTAAATATCACAGTCCAACAAATGAAACTTGTGATTGCATATTTATGAAGGCAATATGGAACCTGAAGAGAAACACAGAAACAGTTCTTATTTAAGAAGTTTGCATGTTTGTCTGTTCATGGAAAACATAACACAGTTGCATTGTATAATACACATTTAAGAATGAACGGGCCAAATCTTCACAGAACTCTTCAGAATTGTAATATTTCAGGGGCTGGGGTCTCCCTGCTCCTTATTTGTTTTTCCTTCCTTCTTCCAAGCATGTCACTTCATCTCTAAGGTTTGTAACTGGGGTAACTTCCGTATCTCCCAGCCTGGCTTCAGCCTTGAGGTTCTTTTTTGTGTAATTCTGTGAATGTTCATCCTCCTGTCTTATCTCTACCAAGGTCCCCTTGCCAATCTGTTCCTTAATTTGGAGGCCTTTTCCCTTATGTCATAGGTTTTGGTACTTGGTATCTTTTGTGGGGCAAGATGTCCTGTATCTCTCTGTTTAGTTATTCTCGCTAACAAAGTTCAGTAATGCTAAAAACAAAGTTCACTTACGTCAAGCTATCTGCTTATACTAACCTATAAGCAATTTGCAATTTAACTTATCTCTAAGCCATTAATTTTCACATTCTATAAGCAAACTTATTTTAATCCCAAAAAGTATGACGAACTTTATGTAGGGAAACAGAGCTAAGACTTCTATCCTAAATCAAGATGTACAATAGAATTAAAACTGTATGAAAAAAGAACCAGAAGAAATATTTTGGACATAGATATTTTGCAGAAACTTCAACGTGTTTGTGGCACAAAATCCATATTACAATGGATTGCTAAAACAAACAGATCATATATAATTTCATATTTGTTGATATTTTTCTTGTTCTTCCATCTTTTCCATACAGAGATCAGAATTAGGTTTTGGGACTGAACAGAGTATTGAAATATGTCTTTTCTGTTAAGTAAATTAATTTACAATGTATGTACATGTAAGATATTAAGCATCTTTAGGTGTGACAACTGTGATCAAGTGTGAGTTCTAAAACCATGTCTATATTAGCAATTAATTCACCACATAGGGATCAGGTCTGTGGAGCAAGTACTGGGACCCTGGTGTCTGTATGAAATACATTGAGGGAATTACTTGGACTAATTCTGGTCTGGTCAACAGACTGAATAAACACTGGAAGTTGGAGTGCTCTGAGTGTATGCTGAGAGCACTTCTCTCAGTTTAATACTAGAGTTAATGGGGAGACTGGGAGATTCAGCTGAAGGGAGCATTCAAAATCATAAGTAAACCATATTAGCATATTGAGATGAGGAAAAAAACCCCTAATTGTTTCTTCAAAGCCTGATGAAATTGTTATATGTCAAGCATTGTTATGTTTGTTTATAAAATTTTCACTTTGGTGGAAATGGTATCTCCAAATCACGTAAGGTACAGGTGGGTTCCTGTAATTTGGAATGTTGCATGTTTTGTTTTCTTTTACCTTAACTGAAGTAAAATGTTATAGAATAATCTGCCTGCATTTAATGTCACAAGAGCTAAAAGGAAAGGGAAGGAAAAAAAAGTGGAAAAAAAAGTTAAAGGTACATAATACTTAGCTTTTCTAGTTGCCATACAGAGCAAGGAATTGTTTTCTACTAGAATGTAATTCTCAACATATTCTTAGAAATAAAAATTATAAGCAAGGATATTCAAGCTATGAAGAACACAAGGAAGGGAGAATATCAGTATTTGATTTGCATTACAAATGAAGGACCCCACTGAAATAATTTAGTTTCCAGATCAACTAGGCTTGATTTGTAGGTGTGCAAAATGCTCATAATGAGGCATCCATACATATCGAATTGATTTTAACAAACTTGAAGCTTGAAAATGGATTTCCTCTATTTATCATTTATATATTTTATTAATATTAATATTTTATTTAAATGTTAATATATTAGAGTAAGAAGGTAAAGATTAATGGCTTGTTTTTTCTAACCTACCAGTACAACTGTTACGCTGAAAAAATCTTGTTATGGCTGAAGGATACATAAAAGCGTGATACATAAATCCAGAATTTATTTTTACTGTATGGAAATCTTAGCTGTCTAGTCAAAGAATTATTAGTAGTACAGATACAATAATTACAAAATTACCAAAAAAAAAGAAAAAAAAAGAAAAGAAAGAATACAAAAGTCTTGGTGCATTTAAACACCTTATACACCTCATAGCACCTACCCCTTTGCTGTTTTTAGTCTTCCACTGTCCCTCTTGGTCATGAGGTTGACAGATCCAAGGCAGGCAAGATAGGGTGAATTGCCAATATCCTGACATCTTCAGCAGGATTATGATAGTCATAATATTTTCTTCTCTCTAACTCTGGCATCCACTTAAGGTTGTTTTCATACATTTTCCAACACAGTACACCTTTCTTCATTCATCTGTAAGCCCATGTTGCATCCAAATTTACTATACATGACACATATTACATTGTTTAGGTAATTGTTCTTTGCTCTCTTTGTCATCCACAAACCCACTTTTGTCCAGCTTCTGTGTCTGCAATTCTTTAACTGACTGTTCGTGAGCTGTTTATAGACTTAGTTCTCCAGTGCTAACCTGTGACCTGTATCTTAATATCCTATGTCTGTCCTCCTCTGTTCTATATGCTGTGTCCTGTTGTCTGAAGGCCTCTGCTATCATGCCAGGTCTGTATTTTTCTGCATCATTATCTTAAACTCATTAATATTTAATTTTATGTTGAAGAAATTCTTATTACTACGGTCTCAAGCTCAAAGTCTGACAAGCCTCAATCCTCAGACCCTGCAAACCTAGTGCAGATTTTATGGCCTGTTACAAGAAATAGCTGTACTCTCTTTACTGGAATGCAGGCTATATTAACATGCATATGTTAACGTCTCTGCTTTTACTTTAACCTATATATTCTTATAAAGATGTAGTTAATTCATGTGAATTGGTGATAGAGCTTCAAGATGGGGTGGTGTTCAATGCTCTGTCTTGTGAAAGCAAAAGGGTATCTCATTCACTAGTGTTTCCAAGTATAGTAAGTGGATGAGGTTTGTGGTTTTTTATTCCATGGGAGTAGGACCAAGCACAAATATATTTTCATCTCACACTGATAAGATAATATTTAAAATTAAAAAATTAAATATTCTTTACAAAAGTGAGTAATACAGTGTGGTTAGCTGTTGATAAAGTTTGTGAAATGGGGGTTTGTATATGATTGTATTACCTGAACAGTAGTGTAATGTTTATTGTTACTGAGGTAATATTGCAGGTATATTGAACAAAATGCTTCGATGCTAATTATGCACCCAATGTGCACCTGATTGAATGCCATTGTACCATAAAATCTCAACATTTTTGACACAGGAGTTGCAGAAATACCTACTAAGGTAAATCGTGTGATGATACACTCTTTCATGGTGAGGCTATTTTTAATGGGTATCACATACAAGAATAATGCCGTTACACTACACGTAGCTACATGGATATGAAATGTGACAAGTCCTCTGCAGTAATAATTCGTGATAAATGGTTGTCTGTAAGAGAACATGTTGTCTTTTAAAGTGGGATTCACATTCTTGAAAAAATATTCCAAGTACCATTTTCCTTTTTTTGTGAATATGAATGTCATATTCAAATTATACAATATTATTAATTACCACTGCTGAGAAAATATTTGTCTCAGCTCTACAATTTGTTTAGAAAAAGTAGGTTATTTATATGCTAAATCCTTAGACCATGATAATGGAAATAGTAACAGAAGTAAGCTGAAAACTGATCACATGTGAATGTGAGTGAATCTATAAATGATGAAAAATGTCTTACAAACCGCAAGTGGACAGAAAAGTCTCATAGTTTTTAAAGCTAGCAGGCATAAATCAGATCTTAAGAAAAGAAGGCATTCATGATCTGCATTTTATGCTGCTGTGTCTTTAGATTGATAGGATCACACAGCAGAGATACATTAGTACTTTTGTATACATGGGAACTTTCCATACAAAAAATGAGCTAATTGTATCGTATTTCTTTCATATAATTATCTAGTAATGAGAAAACAACCTGGTTTTCAGAGCCACCCTATGGAAGAAATCTTACGCTCTTTTATGCAAGTTTGATTTATAGACATGTACTGCGGAGCACAGTGAATATGAAACATTCATCTTCCTATGGCTAGTTGCCATGGAAACATAGTACACAGTACAATGTCATTCCAGCTCTGGTGATGCCTGCAGTAGTTTATTCCTTTGTTGTTCTTGTTTCTTAAGCAACTGTCTTTCAGCCTTTCATATTATCACACTTCATCACCTGTGTAAGTCTCTTTCCTTATCTCTAGAGAACCATCTCTAACAGAAAAGATCAATTTTTTTGTCTACCCATGCATATCAATGTATGTACTTTTTTTCTCAAAATCATAGAATCATAGAATAACCAGGTTGGAAGAAACCCACTGGATCATTGAGTCCAACCATTCCTATCAAACACTAAACCATGCCCCTTAGCACCTTGTCTACCTGTGCCTTAAACACCTCCAGGGAAGGTGACTCAACCACCTCCCTGGGAAGTTCGTTCCAGTGCCCAGTGACCCTTTCTGTGAAAAATGTTTTCCTAATGTCCAGCCTAAACCTCCCCTGGTGGAGCTTGAGGCCATTCCCTCTCCTCCTGTCCCCTGTCACTTGGGAGAAGAGGCCAGCACCGTCCTCTCAACAACCTACCCTCAGGTAGTTCTAGAGAGCAATG
>WAAB01007579.1:0-24027 GCA_013389865.1 Piaya cayana | reverse complement strand
GGTCAGCCAACCAGTTTTCCGTCCTGGAGAGTGTGCGCCTGTCCGGGCCAGAGGCTGACAGTTTCTGTAGCAGAATGCTGTGAGAAACTGTGTCAAAGGCTTTGCTGCAGTCCAGGAAGACCACATTCATAGCCTTTCCCTCAGCCGAGTCACTTTGTCATAGAAGGTGATCAGGTTAGTATAATCATAGGTTAAAAGCTTGTCCCATGGCCACAATAATATACCATTGCCCTAAAACTGGTAAAAGAAGGTAGAAAACCAGTCTGAACATCAAAGTATAAAGGACCTGGCCCAGCATCTTAATTAACTCTCTCTATCAGGGACTGGAATAAGAGTGGTTTTCTGTAACTGTTATCTCAATCTAGGAAGACAGATGTAAAAATAAGCCAACAGATTCTCCTACTTCTTCTTAGCTGGCATTTGTGAGGTTGACAAATCTCTAACAGTTGTCTGTTAGAGAAGCTCCATATCACCCATGTGAGATAAGAAATGAGAGGAACCAGGGAAAAAGGAGATCCTCATAATTAATCTAAAATAATGCTAAGAATGTTCAGGAGGATGAGTCATACGGAACAATATTGAAAAACACCGCCGTAACACAAGGTCTTCTTTTTCAAGGCAGTACCTATTTGATACATTACACAGGAAATCAATGTACAGTTAATGCTGTTTGTGTCCCAGGTTCTGCCTAAGTGTGGCAATTCCTTGCAAGAAAATGTGTAGTTGAAAAGATTTTGTAAAGAATCCAGAGTTAACACCTAAACATAGATGTATTTTTTGTGTAGTATTAATACTGAGTTTTAGTTTGATTTTCCCATCCATAACTCTATTATGAATTTTGTAATCCAATTACCGAAGAACATATTTTGCTACTTGTGTTGGGTTGAACCCAGACAGTAATTAAACACCCACCCAGTCACTCACTAACTGACATGACATTGGAATAGCAGAGGGAATCAGAAGAGCAAAAGCAAGAAAATTCATGGGTTGAGAAGACACTATAACAACAGAAGCAAAACTGCACGTGCAAGCAAAAGAGAATATGGGATTTATCCACTATTTCTTATTAGCAGACAGATGTTTAGCTGCTTCATGGGAAGAACATGCCTAATGGTTACTTAGAAAGATAAACAACATAACCACAAACTTACTTCCTCATCCTTTCCCCAAGCTTTTATGGCTGAGCATGGTGTCACAAAACAATAGAATGTTTTGAGTTGGAAAAGACTGTTAAAAAACACATAATCCAACCCCCCTGCTGTGGGCATGGATATATTTCACTGGATCAGGTTGTTCAAAGTCTCATCCAACCTCACCTTCAACACTTCAGGGACAGGGCATCCACAGCTTCTCAGAGCAACCCATGCCAGGGCCTCACCACCCCACTATAAAAAAAATCCTTTCTCATAGCCATTCCAAGTCTATCTTTCATTTGAAAACCATTGTTCTTATCCTGTCACTACAGGCCTTGGTGAAAAGTCTCTCTCCGTCTTTCTTCACAGCTCCCTTTATGTATTGGAAGGCCACAACAAGGTCTCCCTGGAGTCTTCTCTTCTCTGGGCTGAATGACCTCAACTCTCTCAACCTTTCTTTTATTGCAACAATAGGGGATACCATAAGTCTCTTTACAGCATGAGCAGAAAATTTCATATGGTGTGGAACATCCCTTTGGTCAGTTTGGGTAAGCTGTCCCAGCTATGTCCCCTTCTAATTTCTTACCCATCTCCAGTCTACTCACTAGGGGAACAGATTGGGGAAAAGAATCCTGGAGGCTGTGCAAGCACTGCTCAGCAGTAGCCAAAATGCTGATAAGATATCAAAAGTCTTTTAGTCAGAAATCCAAAATACAGCACCATCCTGCTACTGTGAAGAATATTAACTCCATCCCAGTCAGAGGTAGTACACTACTGTAAATTCAAATTATTCATTCTAACACTTGCTTAATAAAAACCCCATCACTAGTCCTGCAGTAACCATGCATGCTGTTCCTATGGAGCCGTAAGCCGTTATACGTCTACTTCATATCTAGTGAAAGCATGGAGCTCTCTCTGTAAATAAATCTGTCAACAAATCATCCTAACAAACATTTCAAATAGAATTTCTAGCAGACATGACCCAGGCCTATCTATTTACCCAGTCCCCCACAAAATTAATTTAAAATTTTCAATTTCTTTGTGTATCACTTTATCTGAGGACAAAGGGACTGCTAAAATAATTCACATAAGTACACATGCAAACTTTTGCAGGTTTGAGAGCAAAACCTAGCATGCAACTGTTGTACAATATGCTGTACACTTACATGCTTACTCCTAAATAGTTCAACATACTTTTATCTATTTAGGAAAAAAACTACATGAAATAAATCTTAAAATATTTTTAGTCACTTAAATTAAGTTCATATTTAAATTAAAAATTCATCATTTTACTGGTTTTGAGGCTATGTTGAAGCAAATATCTGCAATTATGTTAGCAAATTTAAATAAGTCGCTGTTTCATGTCTCTTAGTTATAACTCCTGCCATTCACACTGGCCTTCTTTCATTATTAGTACAGAGTAAACTTAAACCATTCTTAGTTCACGTGCATCTATTCTATTTTGTATTGCCATGAAGTAGAGATATGCACATGGTCAGTTACCATAATACACCCATGATAATATAACTTACTAAAGTGTGTTAATACCATAGTAAGTGCTTAGCTGGTCATATCCTTGGGACTCTCTTTAAAAAACATTTTCTTTCCACTACAACATATAACTAAAAATATTAGGATGTGGCAGCTACAAAATAGACCAAAGTCACAACATCAAAGATTTTTTTTTTTTAATTGAATAACAACTGGGATGATAGCAGTGGAGATTTTTTCTATTTTAAACCTGCCAACATACCTCAAATGTGAATCACTTCTTTTAGCAATGGCTTACATTTATTCAGTTTGGTGATATCTTTACAGGGACTACCCACAGAGATGCTGATTATTTTTTAATTGCATTGGATGACAGAACCTTGGAAAAAGACTGACCCCACCAAACTAATTTCAAATGAACTATATTAAACAGCCATTAGATCACAACAGTTCTTGCTCGTTTTCCTCCAAAGCTAAACGTCTACTCTGAAGGGGACAATGTTCCCTAGGGTCTTTCAGAGCATAGTTCTTATTAAAAGCAGGTTTTTCTCCAGTGTTAAGAATAAAATATTTCCAGCAAAGTAGTCTGCATCTCTTACTTGAAGTGTAATCTGTGACGAATGGTGATAGACTAGTGAAAAGCAGATAGGTTTGGATTTTTATTTACTTTAACTGATAGACTAGACTAGAATATTTCACTTTGAAGGAACCTACGATCATCTAATTCAACTGCCTGACCAAGGCAGGACTGACCAAACGCTAAAGCCTGTTATCAAGGGCATTGTCTAAGTGCCTCTTAAAAACCGGCGGGGTTATAGCATTGCCCATCCCTTCAGGAAGCCTGTCCCAGTGTTCAGCCACCCTCTTGATAAAGAAATCTTCCTAATGTCCAGTCTAAACCTCCCCTGATGCAGCTTTGAACCATTCCCATGTGTCCTGTCACTACACCCCAGAGAGAAGAGCTCAGCTCCTCCCTCTCCACTCACTCTCCTCAGAGAACAATAAGGTCACCCCTCAGTCTCTTTTTCTCAAAACTAAACAAGCCCGAAGTCCTTAGCCTCTCCCCGTAGAACATTCTTTCCAGCCGTTTCACCAGCTTTGTTACCCTCCTCTGGATGCATTCATGGACTGCACACAGGACTCCAGGTGAGGCTGCTCCAACACCGCATGCAGTGGGATAGTCACCTCTTTTGATCAGCTGTTTATACTGTGATTGATGCACCCCAGGATGTGGTTTGCCCTCTTAGCTGCCAGGGAACGCTGCTGACTCTTAGTGAGCCTGCTACCAACCAGCATCTCCAGATTCCTTTCTGCAGAGCTGTTCTCCAACCACTTCTCTTCCCACTTTGTACTTGTGCCTGCCATTACTCCATCCTAGGTTCAGAATCCAGCATTCTGACTTTTTTAATTGCATCCCATTAATCATAGCCCAAAGCTCCAATCTACCACCACCAGCAGCTTCCAGATGGTGCATTCAACTCCTGCATCCAGATTGTTCATAAATGTATTGAACAGAACTGGCCCTAGAATTGAACCCTGAGGAACAAAACTAGTGACCAGTTGCCAGCTAGATGTAGCTCCATTCGCTGCAACTTGAACTCTGCCCTTAGAATCATAGAATCGTAGAGTCCTAGAATCATTGAATCACGAGGTTGGAAGAGACCCACCGGATCATCAAGTCCAACCATTCCTATCAAACACTAAAACATGCCCCTCAGCACCTCTTCTACCCATCCCTTAAACACCTCCAGTGAAGGCGAGTCAACCACCTCCTTGGGCAGCCTGTTCCAGTGCCCAATGACCCTTTCTGTGAAAAATTTTTTCCTAATGTCCAGCCTAAACCTCCCCTGGTGGAGCTTGAGGCCATTCCCTCTTGTCCTGTCCCCTGTCACTTGGGAGAAGAGGCCAGCACCCTCCTCTCCACAACTTCCTTTTACGTAATTGCCTTCAGCCAGTTCTTCACCCTGCACACCATAAACCCACTCACACCACAGCTGAACAACTTGTCCAGAAGAGTACTCTGAGGGACACTATCAACAGCCTGATTAAATCCAGAAAAACTGTATCCAACACCCTCCCTTTCATCCAAAAGGCAGGGGTGAGCTTATTATAGGATATCAAAATAGTTAAACAGGACTTTCCCTTTGTGAACCTATGTCGACTGGGCCTAATGACTGCATTATTCTTTAAATGCCTTTCAGTAGCGCTCAGTATAATCTCCATAATTTTTCCAGGAGATGTGGTTAGACTAACAAGTCTGTAGTTCCCTGGGTCTTCACTCATGCCCTATTTGTAGACTGAAATAAGACCGGCTAACTTCCAGTCAGCAGGGGCCTCCCTGGACTCCCAAGACCTTTGTTAGTTGATCAAGAAGGGTCTTGACATAACATCAACTGCCTCCTTCAAAGCTCTTTGATGAATCCCATCAGGTCCCCTGTACTTAGGAACAGTTAGCTGAAATAGCTAGTCAGTTACAATTTCAGTGTCCAGAAATGGAAAACCATGGTTCCCACACTCATGGTCCTCCAACTCATGGGACTGGGTAGCCCAAGGTCTGCCAGTATTATTAAAGATTAAGTCAAAAAGAGCGTGTAAAATACAGTAGAATAATGTAATATAGATAGTAGATAATATAAATAATAACAAATCATTGTGGTAGCAAAGAAGTCTTTGCAAAGTCTAGGATTCCTTTGTAGTAGAAAAAACCTGAAAAAAATAAAAATGAGCCAGTCTATGGCATAATAAAAGAAGAGACTTCTGTCAACTTGTTAGCCAGTTTTCTCTGAGTTTAGAAAGTTCTTTTTTCTTGCAATCTCGGCTGCATTTTGAGAAAAGTAATCAGCATCAGAATTGTAGCACAATTGGAAAGGGGATATCGTAATATTACATCCTAACAAAACTTGAATTAACAACTAGTTTAAAGTAATACCAGCACTTGTTTTTATCGTGACAAAGTTATTTTTTTATTTAATAAATGCTCTCAAGTTAATTGGGAGCATGTATTGTTTATGAAATAACTACAGTGTCCCTTTACTTCATCTTTAGTATTTTGTTTAAATGAAGGGTAAAATATTATTTATAGCATTTAAATTATGTATGTGCTCTTAGCAATCCTTGTATTCCTGAACTGGGCAAAGTTTGTAAAAGTACTCATGTTTTACCCTTAAAGGAATTCTTGTGAGTTTTATTAACTTTTTACAAGGCGTGTAGGATAAATGGGTGTCCTCTCTCTGATACCTTTGGACCTTACTGGCAGGTTTCAGTGAAATCTCACAAAGAGTTGAGATCAAATAAATAATTGAATTTCTGAAAATGTCATAAAAATAGCTGAACAAAGAAGAGAGACATGCTCTAAGTGCCCCCAAAAGAGGAAAGGACTGTTATGTGAGTTAATGAATCTTAACAAGCATCACAGAGTCTACATGGAAGCAAGACCTCATAAAGGCCCAACTGCAGAGAAGCTTCAAAGATCTCATCATAGACTCTAAAGTCAGTCAATCATAAGATGCAATTCTACAGGAATTCAGGCATCGTTAGCTCAACTGTTCACAGAACCATTTGTTTAATTTGATTTATAACTCTGATATCCTTTGTTGTAATATTTCCCTCAGAAATTTGAAAAGCATAATGCCATAAATCCTGAAAGACTTAATAATCTAAGATGATTTCTGAATTTTTAAAATGTATCTACTGAATTTTTGCTTTTGTACATTGTGAAAAAATCTCTTGAAATAAATTTGATGACAAGCGAAGACTCCCTTTTAATCACGGAATCCAAGAAAAAAAAATTGCAGATACCTTTGAGCATGTGCTACATCTTATGTTTCAGTATGCTGATGATACTACAGAAGAGTCTCCAGTATACAAATTCATATGGACATGGGAAGGGCCCCAACATAGCACAATGATGTACCATGAGAAGAGGCAATGTATACAAGTTGTGTCAGGGGAACTACTGACTCAATATGGGGAAAATAATCTTCATTGTAGGGGTGAAGTAGCATTGGAATAGATTACCGAGAGAAGTGGTAGAATCTCCTGTCCTGGAAGCAGTCAGTGCTTAGCTTCTCGGGGCCCTGGGTAACCTAGTCTAACGCCCTACTTCCAACATAACCGTGTGATCTCCAGAAGACCCTTCCAACCCGGAGTTTTGTATGATTCTATGCTTCTATGATTTCCGTTACAGCACAAGAGCTCAAAAGCCACAGGATATTCAGTAGCACTTGAGGGACTTAAATAAGAACTAGGGTCACACATGGCACTAGGTAATGTGCAAACACTTAGCAAGATACGGTTTCTTTCTCCAAGATCTTATGAGTTACCACTGAGAGAATAGCCATGCATATGAGAGGCAATAGATTCCAGAAGCTGAGTTCTTTTCATCTTAAAGAAAAGAGCTCTGTTTCTCTGGATGTTGAGGACATTTTGAGAATGCAAAACCACTGCAGTTTTAAGACCATATATCTTAGTTAGAGAAAGATACTGACTATACTTCATGTTTTTAGAAAATTATTTTAAGACTCAGAAACATATGCATGTGACACAGAACACAAAATGGAATGGTAAAAAAAGAAGTTGGTGTGCCAAAGCAGAAGATTCTTCTGCCTTAGATTTGGATTACGGTCACTATGTGGGTCAGCAGTCTGCCTCAGGCCTGAGGCTGTTACGTAAGATGTTCTCTGTGCCAAAAAGATGGCCATGAGTGGTGGTTTTTATTCTCCCAATGAAGATTGTTTAGTGTGATGGAACAATATAACTAAAAGAGTGACTGAGATTGTTTCACTGATGTACTCTGCATTAAGTTTCAGTGCACAGTTGTTGGTAATGGGAATCAACAGATTTTGTTAACTTCATAACCAGTTTTTTTTAATGAACACTTTCTGTGGCTTTGTGGTCTGTACGCCCTTCCTTGCTTTTTCTCTGACAAATACAGCACTTCTAAACATAAGTAAGAGTACGTGTGGCTTTCACACAGAACTTGAGTATAATTTCCAGGGAGCTGGTACAGTGAAAGCCATCCATTGAATCAAGAATCAAGGGGATTCCATTTGCTGTCATTATGAACAATTTTTTTTTTTTGTCATTATGAACAATTTTTTTGTTGTCATTGTGAACTACCTTTGCTGATCAGAGAGGTATGAGGTCCCTGTTCTGCTCTATGTTGCAGCAGCCAATGTTTTTTTATGGTCTAGGAAGAGTTTGTTGGCCAGTATATGCAGGGTCTGCTTTGCAGGGGATAACAATGAAGAAAAGGAAATGTTGGTTTGGGGTTTGTTTGTTGTTTTGAGATGCTATCCTCAAATATAGCAGAAGAGAGAAGTTGCCAAAAGCCAAAGTGAAACAATGGCAAATAGTGTGAACATAGAGATTCCTATTTAAACTGATTGCAGAGAAATAAGTAAAAAAAACCCTCTTACAACTGTGCTTTTTTTAGTAAATGCCAGAGGCCAAACACGTTAGATTGGGAAAGCAAAATGCTTTATTTAAATTTGTTAACATTACAGCTCCATTGAAAACTTGGGAAAAGGAGAACAATCAGTGTGACATGGACTAAATAATGCTCATATATGAATGATATCAAGGAAAATCACAGAATAACGAAATCACAGGATAGTTAGGATTGGAAGGAACCTCTGCAGATTATCCAGTTGAACCTCCCTGCTAAAGCATGTTCACCCACAGCAGGTTGCACAGGAACGTGTCCAGGTGGATTTTGAATATCTCCAGAGAAGATTCCACAACCTCTCTGAGCAGCCTGTTCCAGTGCTCCATCACCCTCACAGTAAAGAAGGCTTTCCTCACATTCAGATGGAACTTCATGCGCTCTAGTTTGTACTCATTGCCCCTTGTCCTGTTGCTGGGCATTGTTGAGAAGAGTCTGGTCTCATCCTTTTGACACCCACCCTTTAAATGTTGATAAGCATTGATAAGATTCCCTTTCAGTCTTCTCTTTTCAGGCTAAACAGACCCAAGTCTCTCAGCCTCTCCTCATAAGAGATGCTGTAGTCCCCTCATCATCTTTGTGGCCCTCCGCTGGATTCTCCAGTAGTTGCTTTCCTTTCTTGAGCTGGGGAGCCCAGAACTGGACACAGTACTCCAGACAGGACCTCACTAGAGCAGAGAAGAGGGGAAGGAGAGCCTCCTTCAGCTTGCTAGCCACACTTCTTGATACATCCCAGGATACCATTGGCTTTCTTAGCCTCAAGGGCACATTGCTGACTCACAGTCACCTTCTTGTGCACCAGGACTCTCAGGTCCTTCTGCACAGAGCTGCTTTCTAGCTTTTGCCTTTGTTGACAGGGTTCTTCTCCGCCCAGCTCTCCAAAAGCTTATGAGAATTTTTTATATTGAGGGAACTGTTGATTTCCCCTCTGTTCCTCCTCACACTTTTAATGGTTCTTAGTTCTGTGAAGATATGCAAAAAATGGAACAAAATTTTTGGAGTAAATGAGAAAAACAGATGAAGGTAAAGTTCTGTGCCAAAGAATAAAGCTCCTTCCTGTGTCCAAAGAGTGATTTAAGACTGACATGTAATTGACATACAGGAAACACACAATTTGTGCACTGCTTGCTGGTGGTGCTGTTTGGAATACTTTCATAGAGAAGTCCAGAATACATCTCTCAGTGATTGAATATAGCTTGGATTTAAGAGGTCAGTCTTCATTGTATAGTTCTGAGCAAAGTTAGAAGCCTTTTGAAGGGATCATATGTCTGCTGACATGTAGAATAAAGACGTGAGAATGGATAACTGAAGTTAATTGCTACATGCTGCCTACATTGGAGTAGGCAAACACCTTGAATTTTAGTTCTATATGGTGACTTTTGATCAATACCAACTCTATTTTTAATTTCATCATATACCATGCTGGTTTTCTAGGGAAGTAAGTCTTATGCATTGACACTTTTTGTCTATCCTGCCTTAATTTTTTTCTAATACATTGGCCAAATTCAACCAAACCAGAAACAAATGAAAATCTAATCCTCTGTAAGATTCTAGAACAAAAAATTTTAGCAATATGTGTTGTTTTCCAGCTGAAGCAGAAAACATGTTGTTTATTCTTTATGAGAAATAGAAGCAGGTTATCCATTAAGCCTGTGTTTAGTCATTTCTTAGATATATGTAGTTTAAAAATATACATAAAGCTTCAATCAGTTGTGACATATACTACCTCCTACTCAGCCAAGTAACACAGAAAAGGAAAGGGTGAGAAGCATGAAGAGAATTGGAAATATTGTAAAGTGAGAAGTCAATGAGGAATCAGGTTATTGTGGTAGGTACATGAACAAAATCTATAGAAGGCTAAATTCATTATCTCTCTACTCACTAAACATCTTGGTTTTTCTCCTCTAAATAAATTTTCTTTTTCTAAAGGNCAGAAGAGGCCAGCACCCTCCTCTCTACAACCTCCTTTCAGGTAGTTATTTGTTACTTGACAAGGCCTAATGACCTTAGGACATTATTAATGCTTGTCTACCCTGCCATAAACCTGTCAGGTTTTTTTAAGAAAATTTATAAAAATATTCCATGACTCTGAAAGAACATAACAGAAACAGAAATTAGAGTTACAGGAGGCTGAAACATGCCAGGCTGTTGATTTTTCTTTCACATTCTAAAACATTTAATAACCAAGTTTTTTCAATGTTAGCATGAAACTTTAGAAGTAGACACCTGTGATGTCTATGTGGTAAGCTTTACAAATCTTTCAGAAAATGCTTATGAAGTAATCTGTTTGATATTCTGTGTAGCTTTCAAGAAATGTACAAGACCAGAACCTTCCGTTTCCTAATTGCTGAAGTAATCAGTTTAACCAAGCCAATCTGTGTTTTAAGTCCTAAATGTGATCCTGTGTCTGACTTGCATCAAATTTACAATTTTCTCTGCTTCCAAGACACCACCATATTTATGAAACAATGTCCATCTTAGATGCTAGTTTATGTTGACTTTCATTCTTCCTATAGGTCCATTTTTTGTAGCCTTTCTGTCTCTTCTATTCTTCACTTCATACCTCTGCCCAAGTTAACAGATACATTTTTTCAGACAGTATATTTTCTCTGTCATCTTTTTTTTAGTTGAACAGATAATAAAAATTAAAAAGGAGCATCAACATTGCATAATGAAACTATATTATCTGTTTATGAACAGGTGTGAAAAAATGTGGCAGTCAACAGCAACATTGAATGAGATAAATTATTGGAAAAGAATGACACAAATAGGAAGTAGAAAATGTTCAAAGATAAATGAATATATGTCCTTATGTTATGCGTGTTGCTTAGCAACAGACAGTAAAATATGGATGAACAAGTAAGTACAAAAAGTAATTAAAATAAAGAGGCATGTGCATGCCATGGTATGGTATAATAACCAGGAATACAAAAAAAAAAGTTGAGAAAAGCAAAGGTGGAGAAAAAGCAGATCTAAAGAATGTTATGATAAATACTGAAACTTTTAAAAATCCCTTTTAGACAGATTTTTTTTCCCTGCAACATTAGCTGGAAAAAATAGGCAGTAACTTCCTCTGTAATAATGTCTTAATATAGTATAGCTTGACCTAGGAAAACGTAAATTTTAAAATGTGAATTGACTATAAAGAAAAATGTAAAAAACCCCCATAAATAATAAATTTAAAATATAATAAAATTTTATTTTGCAACGTAGAATTAACACAGAGTTTTCAGTATTTCAGTGTCTTAGAAAACAAGCATTTGTAATAATACCTTTTTCTTTTATTAAGAATCTTATTTTCCCACAGTTTCTGCCTCTGAATCACTTCTTAAAAGCGTCTGTTAGTATGGATGCTTTTAAAACTATATTTTTTAAGGCCTGGACAAAATTCCCTATAGTACATTTTATCGTTTAACTGTCTTCAAATATCGTTTGAAATGTCTGAACAATTTTTAATAAAAATCCATCAAAGTAAATCTTAGGGGTTTTTGTTTGAATTTCTGTGCCCTTGAATTAGAGAGTTTCACCAAAGGTATCTAACATACATAGGTCAATGAATGTGTTTAGAATTGTTGTCTAAGAGAAGCAAGAGGGAGTGCGGTTTTCATACCTGCCAAAGTTTGCTGCATGCCATTCTGCAAAGTGCTGTGCTGCTTGTGCCTCACTTTCCTCATTTTAAAACAGCATTTCTCACCATCCACATTGAGCATATTAATACCATAACCACGTATGCTAGTACAAAGTTTGACTATTTGTACAGTGATCATGCCATAACAGAGGACTGCAGAATAATATTGCAATGTATGCTTGTTATTACATAAAACTTATTCTCATAATGTACAAAATCAGTAAGAAGTATTGAAAACCAGAATACTTAGTGATAGAGACAGATCTGAATTAATTTCTAGTGTGTTGGTTTAATGTACTTTTTAATATTTGAATGGTTACCTGAATAAAGCTGTGTTGTAACAAGGGGCTGAAATCTCAAATTAGTAAGAAGGAATCCACAGGAGGCCTTTTGAAGTTTACATCCAAAAAAATGGGATAATTTGGAATCCCACAACTCTGGAGATTCTGTATTTCCCTACTCATTGGGAATCTGTGATATCATCACAGTGCTCTACTTACACATACAAGGATGAAAGTTGCTTATATATATATATCTCACAGAATCACAGAATCACTAGGTTGGAAAAGGTGCACAGGATCACCGAGTTCAACCATTCCTATCAATTACTAAACCATGCCCCTCAGCACTTCATCCACCCATCTTTTTAACACCTCCAGGGAAGGTGACTCAACCATCTTCCTGGGCAGCCTGTTCCAGTACCCAATGACCCTTTTCGTGATTTTTTTTCCTGATGTCCATCCTGAACCTCCCCTGGTGGAGCTTTAGGCCATTCCCTCTTGTCCTGTCAAACAGGTATGTATATTCTGTTAGCTTAATCAATTGTAGGATAGATTCCATCTCTAGTCATAAACTATAGCTACAGTTTATCTTTTTTTAAACCTGGGAAAACAATATTTATGAAGTTTATCTTAAATGAATATTAAAGTTACAGAATCAAGCAAAGATTATTTGCTTCATGGTTGTATTTCAGCCACCTGGGGATGATGCATTTTTTTAAGGGTCTTCAGTGATGTGACTATATATGTGTCTTTTTTTTAATTAAAGAAAGAATTCCTATTCAATTCTTTCATTCAGAATCATCAAGTGATTTTTTTTTCAGTTAATGAGCATCTGCTCATCTTTATTGCTGAATGCATCACCTCGTGCCTAATTTATCCATACCATTCAGACTGCAAATTTAATTCAGGTGTGAGTGATCAGATTGCATAGCCATTTTCATGTTACTCTATCCTCTGGTACTGCACCACCAGTGAGTACTGAGACTTCTTGACTCATAGGACTGTAGCTTTTGAAAGTGTTACCTTCTTTAGGAAAAAAAACCCAAAACACCAAGGTGATAGAAGCTTCATTGTGACAGGGATAGGTAGGAGGGCTAGTATTTTTTTTGAAGGTACGTAATCAAAGGATATTGAGATCTAAGTTTGCAAGAAGGTCCCATTTATATCTAAGCCCTTTAAAAGCTTAGTCACCAGTTGCATATGGAATTTATTTAATTCATAGCTTCTGGTTGCTGTTCCAGTAGTTTTTTCAGTCCAGTGTTTACCTTCGCCTTGTTGTCTGTCTTCCACTTGGTGGGTCACAGTGAACAGCCATAGATACAACTTTCCACAGTATTGATGTATAAGGAAGTCTCAGAACAGATTTAAGTGTGAAAATGGAATTTATTTTAAAAATGCAATTATATTATTCTTTGATTTTACTGGATATAGTTTAGTGTGCTGTGTTAGTAACACTGAAAGAAAAGTTCACTTTAACTAAAATTAGTGATAAACTATGTAATACTATGCCAGACTAAGTTGAGCACTGGTCTTCAAGTACTCTAAGTGAAAAGGAATGACTCCAAAACATCCATGAAATAACCAAATTAGTTCTGTTGTGCAGAACAGAACATTAACTAAACCCAGAAGAAAATACTTTCTTAGTAGTAAAACTGCTTGCTGTACTTCCTCAGTCTTGATACTATTTGCACAGCCATTAGTGATTCCAGTTCTATGATTAAGGGCAGCTCCTGCAATCCTGTTCATGAATAACTGCAAATATCTGTGCTACCTCTTTGCACATGGAACAGTGATTCATAAGGCTGTCAGAAACAGGAACAGTTCAGCAACAGTGAGGTTATTATTCCTCCTTTCAGCCATGAAAGCAAAAGAGTAAAGATGAAAAACCAAGCTGAAGATGATCTCAGACTCTCTGGTCACAGTTCACAGCTAGTTTACAGAAAGAAAACAAATTTAAATGAATGTTTAAAACTTACTGAAGTTCTCAAATGTGCATCAGTGTTCTAAGAAAAACTATGCATATGTATGTCATTATGAAGTTCTGCAAAGAATGGAAAATAAGCAATAAGTATCTTTCCTCTGTTACGGTTTCTGCTGGCTTTTTAAATCATGCAATATCAGTGTCATTTTGCTTCATATTTTATGATTGGTCCCTATGAGGAAAATCAATTACTTTATGTAATATGTGCTCTAAAAGTAGACGTGTAAGGTACATTCTTACAAGATGTCGGTCTGCCTTCATTCAGCAACCGTGAAATAAAAATATGAGTACTTTAATTAATCTGACTTGCAGAACACTCAAAACAATGATCTCTGTGTACAAGCCTAGCAACAATAAGTCTCCCAGAGGAGACGTATGTTCTGCCTTTGAACACTGGTTTTCTCCACCTTAAAATGAACTTAAGGGCACGGGAGCAAACCTGGTTGCCTTTCCACATGACAGGAGACTTCAGAGTTGGGAGTCTCTAGTGTGGGAAGCAGATACATATTAGGATACATAGTAGCAATTCCTATTATTGATGTAAAATGTTATAATTCCATTTTTCATCTGATAAGGGTAGTAAAGCAAAGTGTTAGTAAGAGAACTGAATGAAGGAATATCATTTTGCTGAAAGGGTAGGCTTTTTGATATTTACTTTTGCTCAGGACAGAGAATAGTTGTCTAAAGAATACATTCCATGAAATATTATCCAGAGTCTGAAGCTTAGCTCTATTCAAGAAGTTGAGACAGTTATATGAGTAATCATAGGATCATTTAGTTTGGAAAAGTTCTTAAAGATGACTGAGTTCAGCTGTTACCCTAACACTGCCAGGTTTATCACTAAACAATGGCCCTAAGCATCACATCTACATCTTTTTTAAATACCTCCAGGGATGGTGACTCATCCACTTCTCTGGGCAGCCTGTTCCAGTGCTGACAATCCATTTCTGGTGAAGAAGTTCTTCCTAATATCCAATCAAAACCTCCCCTGGCACAATCTGAGACCATTTCCTCTTGTTCTGTTGTTTCTTATGTGGGAGAAGAGGTCGATAACCAACTCACTACAACCCTGTCACTTGGGAGAAGAGGCCATTACCCTCCTCTCTATAACCTCCTTTCAGGTAGTTGTAGAGCACAATAAGGTCTCCCCTCAGCCTCCTCTTCTCCAGACTCAACAACCCCAGCTCCCTCAACTACTTCTCATAAAACTTGTGCTCCAGACCTTTCATGAGCTTTGTTGCCCTTCTCCAGACACGCTCTAGCACCTCGATGACTTTCTTGTAGAGAGGGGCACATAGGGGAACACAGTATTGAAGGTGCAGATACACTGAGTACCTAGTACAGATTTTTGCAGTTATGATGACAGTATATTAGTTACACTGAGTTTTTAATTAAATTACTTTGAGAGTTACATTACAGTCAGTCACCAACTGTAGATGGATTAGATTAAGTAAGAAGTTTGTCTGTGAACAATCTTTCTAATGTTTTCCTGTGATGGATTTTCAGGTACACTTCTCTGAAAGTTCTAGGAATAACTTGGAAAGGAACAGAAAACAAGTCTTCAGTTGAGTCTCATGTTTCAAGACCACACAAGATCTCTTAGAAACAGTTGAGTCTTAAAACCACCACATTACAAGCAGGAAGCTGAATAAAAAAGCATATCATCAATATGAATATCCTGGTTCATTCTGAAAGTGGTCTGGCATGTGTAATGATAAAGAAACCAAGTTTAGAAGCTTGTTTTCAACTTGGCTATGAAGCTACTTCTGTCATGAGAGTATTGTTTCCCGTAGATTTCAAAGATTATATTTTCTGAGAAAACCAACAGCAAAACTGAAATTGAATAAACAGAATGGAGATATGCGTAAAGATAGAAAGTAAGGTGATATTTATCATAGTTACACTTGTACAGGCCAGAAGGCCTTTAAGCATTGGTTGAAGATTAACTGGGTTTTTTTTAATTAAACAAGGTAGAATATGGTATAGATCTTCTGGAGTCAGCAAGCAGTGGAACCTTCATAAATACCTGATTAGTATACAGTACTTCTATACCTTAGGCATCATCATGTGACAAAGATCTTTGCATAACAGATGATGTCATTATTCTATCTCACAGAAGAAAAATGTAGTGACCTAATCAGAATTGGCTAGAAAATTAAGAGTAGCAGGCATTTGCAAGTCATATTAGACAAATGTCAATTTTCTATTGAGTGCCTATCACTGCTATTTTGTCTGAACAAAAAAAAGGTGATGTAGTTGTCATTTGTTAAGTATTCTTTAAATAAAAAATACATCTTCTTTTGATTTGATTTGTCTTTTCTGTTATTTGCTTCTTTCCAGTTTTTGTGATGCATAGGACTGTTACTTTTTGTATGTTGAAGAAAGTTTTTCTGTTAGATGAGTACCTGAGTCCTCAGTTAGGCAGATCATTTTCTATTTCCATTATGCAGGAATATAATTTAAGGACAATGACTGGAAGCTGCCTTCAGCTTTCATAGATGTGATAACAGATGGACAAATGACACAAAACTGACATAGATGAGATAGGGCTGTAAAGTAACATTTTGCACAGAGCAATCGGTGCAGTTAGAAAAAAATGGAGATGTTTTCAGATGTACCAGCTTTTACTGAGGTCAGAAAACCAAACCTTTCTTTATCAGTCTTAAGTATAAGTTCAATCTTTATCTGGATTTGTGCTAGAATTCATCAGTTGTAGATGGGTATCTAGTTGCTTG
The DNA here is from genome assembly GCA_013389865.1 of Piaya cayana. Lineage (NCBI taxonomy): Eukaryota > Metazoa > Chordata > Aves > Cuculiformes > Coccyzidae > Piaya > Piaya cayana. Next base: position 7,335 of record WAAB01007579.1, on the reverse strand, counting down.
GGCTGAGGAATCAAACCCTGACCACCTCAGTCTGCATGTTTCTGGCTAGAGAAAATAGCAAGCAGAAAACTGTTTTACCATAGTGAATGTCTAGATTGTATTTGACTTTTGATCTTGACTCTTCAGTCTTTATTTAAATCTGCTACAAATATATATTCCAATTATAGGCCTTTATAGAGATAAATCCGTGGTGTGCTCAGAGATCCACTGACTAACAGTTATGCTGGTACTTCAGCATATGCATAAGAATTAGTTGGTTAACAAATACTGCTCTGCATTGGGAATTAAGAAACATAGAGACTCCATTTTCACAGGCACACAGTAAAATATCCAAAAATTTGCCTTAGTTTTAATGTAAAAGTTCTGTAAGGGGCATGGTTTAGTGTTTGATAGGAATGGTTGGACTCGATGATCTGGTGGGTCTCTTCCAACCTGGTTTTTCTATGATTCTAAGATATTAATGCTATACAGTAGATAAGAAGAATTAAAACTTAAAGCACTTCCCAAATCCTCACACCCTATTTCATTTTACTTCATTGATAACCCTTCTTTGTCTTTTTCTAGTAACAATCTTCCCTAAAGTAACTTGTTATCTTTTGTAGAGCTAGAAGATCTATCCCGAGAAGAAATTCCTTAAAAACATGTTTGTGAAAGCACACACAGCCATATGCTTTACTTGGAGGGAGTGAATTGCTCTTGTGATAGTAGCAGCTAATAAAAATCCTGAGCAAAGACAAAACACACAGAACTGTGATGCTTCAGGAGTGTGCATCTGCTGCTGTAATTATTCTTGGATTCATGTGACAACAAAATCCTTAGCTGTTGGGTAGGAAATCAGCCAGCAAAGTGCTGGGTTTTTAATGAGATCGCAACTTTGTATTATTCCCTGAAAGTAATTTCAGTTTAGTATTATCATAAAGAACTCTACCATATACATATGCTATGTTTGTGTATAGATGACTTCCACAACCACAAATTCTTTCCACTTATAAGTGATCTCCTTTGTTATCTCCAAATCAATGGTATGCTTTAGAGTTGCAGTGATATTTCTGATCTTTTTGCTGTTTATACTGTTCTCTTGCTTAGCACTAGTTATTGCTCTTCTCAAAACAGCACTTTTCTCATTAGTATTAAAAGGTCTGTATGTATTTTTCTGCTTCCACTATGTACAGAATGGATTCTGGAAAGGAATAAAGGATTTTTGCTTTTTCAATGCACTCCATGTATTTTTTTCCTCTCTCAGTTTCTAAAATTATATTGTGTCTATTGTATTTAGAAGCGGAAGGTTGGCAGTTGCAAATGTACAGTGGAAACAGTAAAATGTCTTCATAAGCATGGTGCCCAATAATATCCCATAAATACAACAGGGAAATGATCTGATAGTTTTCATTCCTAATGAAATAGGTAACTAAAAAATAATTTAAAATTATATAAGGTCTCAGAGTTACTTGATCTATTGTAATTATCTTTATGAAAATACTATTATATTGAAAATCATACTCTCATAGTTGAATCTACTGTTTCTGAACATTTTACACCAAATAGTCTTTAATTCCAACATCTCTGGGAAATACTGCTTTTAAGGGAGAGTTAAATATGGGTTTCACTGGAATACGCATGCATCTCATGCATACAACTTAAGGACTACTTTAGCAGTGATCTTCTAATTTGTGCGAGTTTCCTGTTTCTTGTAGGGTCCCATTTGATGGTACAAGTGAATAGGTGCAACACATTTTTTTAGTTTTCTCTTACTGCACTCAGCAAGGCAGAATTTGAACAATGCTGATTTCTTTCTGTGAGATGTAAGATTTGGTGATAGATGATTGAGTATATTTAATACACTTAGGATTTTGTACAACATAATTTGCACAACTTTCTGATTTAAAACACAGCATTATACATATGTGATATGGACTAAGAACTGACAGAATAGATTTCAGAAAGACTTTGGAAAATGATCATTGAATTCAGGTGGTTCCTTTTGGGTTTTGCAGTTAATCATACAAAGCTTCATTTTTAAAATGTGTTTGTGATTTGTCAGTGACGGTAGAATATGTCAATGACACTAGGATGGGGAAAATAGCAAAGAATGATGGTGACAAGGCAGTTTTAGAAAGTGATTTAGACAGTTTGATAGTCATTCAAAAGCGTGTGTTTTAATGCACCCAAATGGAATCATACATCAAAACCAAGCAATGGCAAAGCAATTAAACGTGAAATATGGGTGGAGCAACATGACAAAGGATAAAAATAGTCCATGGATATAAGAGCTCATGTAGGTAATAAGGATCCATATGAGGGTTATTTTATCTCTCTCCTTCTGTGAAACATATTGAAATATGATATAAAATATTGATGTCCAAATGTTTAAAAATTTGCAGAGGGTATAGAAGACAGCCTCGAAGTCAGGATGAGGTCTAGGAATACTACTATCAAGAGATTTGAACTCACTTCAACATAAAAGTTGAGAGCCATCTGGTTATGGCATATTAATCCCTCTCTGTGGAGAAAATACTGGAGAGTAAAGGTATTCTAATCAAGGAGAAAAGTATTACAAGAAGACGACTATCTGGAAACTGAAACCAAGGAAATGAAAATTAAAAATATATTGCTAATAGTTAACAGTGCTGGTAGTTAACAGTGTTGATACTTAACAGTGCTTGTGGTTAACTATTGGAACAAATTCTTAAGAAAAATAGTAAACTATCTGTTATTTTTAAATATCAGCTAGTTTCACTATATAGATGTTACTTGACTCAATACAGCAAATTAACAGAGAAAAAAATGAGTCATTGCAGTACCAGAAGTCACACTAGATTTGCTAATGATTTGTTATAACTTTCTAATTTGCTAACTATGAAAACCCGTCTTGATAGCCAGTAGTCATATTGCCTGTTACAGAAGCAGAAGACAAGTAATTCTGCTTGTATTACTTTTAGGAATAACTGTGATCAGTCCGATTAGCATATTAATCTCTATGATAACCCTCAGGTAGCCTCTATGGGTATGTGTAATAACGTACCCAGCTACTAAACACATCCATATGCATAGCTCACCATTCTCAGAAAATGTCTTCAGACTGCTTCTAAGGCCATTGCTGCCAGGACAGTGTAGACAAACATAGCCAAGACCTCTACTAGCAGCAACGCTTAAGTGACATTAGTGAGTCAGTCTGGTGAGATAAGGAATGTATCATTTCTCGATCTGGGTTAAACCAGCTATCTGCTTGAAATTCAAGGTCCCATACCAACAATGAAGCATAATTGCTACTGAGAGCTCACATTTCATCTAGCTTGGACAAAAGGAATGAAATTTAATTACAGTTTTAATTATGCTGTTTGGTTAATGAGTCTCTGAAGTGTCTGGTACTTTTGTTTGGCTCAAAACTGAGCTTTCTAAACCATTACAAGGTGCTATTAGGATTTCTTTGTAAGTTACAGTAAAGACTGTTCTTTTTACAGCTCCCATTTAAAGGAAATCTGAACTATCAGATAATATATTCAGGTTTTTCCCATTGCTGTGTTCTCAAATGGAATTATGCCAGAGCTGAGGGAAATGGGAAGTGAAATAAGTATGAGTTTTAATTCCCATTTGGCAGACCAAAAACTGAGTCATAGAAATGAGGCAAGTAGAAAATAACACACAATCTATAGGTGAAACAGAAGCTGAACACAGAGATTATGAGTGTAGGCAGGTATAGCAATGCCAAAGTCATGCTTACTTGGACAAGTTTTTTTCCGCCACTTATCATCGCCATTGCAATGGCTTTACCAACTATTTCAACTTCCATTTTCTAATATTGTGAAGAAGACATTCTGTATCTTAATTCTATTCCTGACTGTGCATGGGTCTACGTACTTTAGCAAAAGAACACAGATTCAGAGCTACTGCATGGCTACTGCCATCTCTCTGAAATAATTACGTAGTTTTGTATTTAGCCTCAGGTTCTGTGTGTGCCTCACCTCTGTTAACTCTGCTTGGAAAGCAAAGTGCAAACTGAAATTACTGCACCGTAGCTGCTGAAATTAGGCAACATTTTCAGTTTTGTCATTGGAGACCTGGCACTAGCCCGAGTTAGTCTTGCTATGCAGTTACATGTAGGTGAGCACTGAACAAACAGAAACACTGAAGAGCAGCATAAAAAGAAATAATTACCTGCTTGTTACTTTAGAATCATAGAATCACCAGGTTGGAAGAGACCCATCGGATCATTGAATCCAACCATTCCTATCAAACACTAAACCATGTCCCTCAGGACCTCGTCTACTTGTGCCTTAAACACCTCCAGGGAAGGTGAATCAACCACCTCCCTGGGCAGCATATTACAATGCCTAATGATCCTTTCCGTAAAAAACTTCCTCCTAAAACTTCCTCCCTATTTTGCTAACATTGAAGAAATAGAGTTAAAACTAGCCTCCCTCTCCTTCCATCTTTTCTTCCCAACACCAATTAGTAATAAAACGCGATTCTCTCCAGGGAGTCCTGAGTCTTAAGATATGCTTTGGCAGGGTTATAGGTGATATGGTAATTATTTAAGGATGAATCAATTATGGACACTGAGGCTGCAGGCAACACATCACTTTAAGTCATACTTCAGTATTTCCCTAGTTTTCATTAAAACAATTGGTCATATTATGCCCATGATATGAATAGATTCCAGAGTCTTTTAACAAGAAGTAAAACTGTGATAACTTGATCTTTGAGCTCGAGAGGTCAAAAATTTGACCTCTTTGTCGGGCTCATTAAAATGAACATGATAGGTATGTGCAACTGTAACTTATAAGAACTAAAGAAGACCATCCAAAAAACCACTTCCTTTAAATAGAAGGTCTGCCTGTCCTATATGTGTATGGGTTTTGTGATTATCAGCCAATATAATTATCTTACCTCTTCTTTTTTAAAAAAGATATATGTAAACAGTTACAACAGTTCTGCAAGATACCTAAGAAAAATGTGGAGTCTGAAGTAGTTTCTTTTACATATGCTGCGTATAACTGAGGATCTTAAGTTTAATAAGTGAGATTTCTAGTCCAGATCCAAGAGTCCTAGGTCTTATCCTTGAATGTGTAATCTTGATTATCTTTTCTATTATTTCACATGTGAATATGAAAACACTATTAAAGTGTTCATTTTACTTGTTCAGATGTAACTCTTAAGAGCTAACTTGAAATTCTATTTTTTTAATGTTAGTAACTTGAAATTGTTTACACTAAAAATTTATATTAAGATTTGAACATGAATTCATTGCCAGTAGCACACTGCTTTTCCTCTTGAAACTGGTTTATATGTTGGTTTATATATCCTGTTTATATATTGGTTTATATATTCCTTTACACACATGAAATACATTTTTCAGATGTGTGATTGTTGAAGCATACTGCTTTCCATGTCTTCCGCATAATTACATCAAAAGTTTCCCCTCGCTTGAGCGTACCAGCCATTTATCACTAGATTTTGGATTTAATTGTTGTGGGGTTTTTTTCTGAATTGAAAATGCAAGAAACATGTTTCTCCTAGAAAACATATTTAGTGAAATTACAGTCTTGTTTGCCATATGGTGCTTTATACAGATGGATGATTATTATGCAAATCTTTTGATTAGTGAGTTTCTGCTATTCTAGGAATCATTTGCTTTGTACACATTTAGATCCATTCTTGTGAAGATCTGGGACTGTGCCAAATCTTTGTGATGTAGTTTTTCACAACTTCAAACTTTTTCTTGTATTTATGGTTTATTGCATTTTCTTTGTTCATCAGGCAAATTAAATAGCTTTTACTTCCATTTACCATATGAGAACCATAATGCAAGGAGCATCATTCCATGAGGAATGAAAGCAATAATAAAATTTGCATGTTTCAATCATAGTCTTTGCCTCCATGTAAGATTGGTGAGGGAACCTATGAAATAAAGTATTTCATTTAATGTGAAACTATTTGACTGCAATCAGAATTTAGTCTGATGATTCCTACTAGATTTTCTCTAAATCACAGGTTTTGTAGTTGAACACTGCACAGATTGATGTATAATGCTGGGGTGTTCAAAAAGATTTTGGATAGAAATTATATATTCATATTCCATCTATAAACATAGAATCTGAAAAATGCATGTGAAAGGAAAATATTACTTTTTGCAGCTAGCCCTTCTGTTAAGTTCAGATTCCTTAGATACAAGGAATAAGAACTGTGAGTGATGGAAAGCATTCAGTACATGTTCAAGTCCCTTACTAACATGATATACGCTGTATTACAATTTGTTCAAGCACATGTAAAAATCAGAGTTTTTCCATTGCCTCATGCAGGCCTAATATTCATAAAAATTAGATCATTCCTAAGCAGAATAGTTGAGGTGCATGGACAGAAGAACCAGACATCTTCTTTCTTCAAAAAGGTAAAAATTAGACCTTAGTACAGCTGAGATCCAAGGAGATATGAGATATCATTTATGCTCTCCCACAGAATGGTAATGCTGCTCATCACAGTATGTGTTCCAAGAGTGATTTTTTTGTAAATTAAGATAATCTTTTATCCTTGTCACGAAACATTGTAAAGAATGTAATTTAGGTTTTTAAAATGTTTTCTTTCATGCAGTATTTTGATATTGTGCAGGTATTTCAAATGTAAACTGATACTGTTATAACTAAGTACCATAAAATGTCAAAAAAGTAGTATTTATAACTATATAACTCAAGATTGTAGTGATGGAGATGATTTCCAAAAGTAAAACAGTTTTTATGGTCAAAGCTGTTACCTTTCATTCATTTATCTAAATCAGCTCATTAAACCATTGGATGAACATATAGATAGCTGTCCCATAGAAAGCAGATCTTATTTCTTCAAAGGTTGCTGAAAATAAAGCAGTTTAAACTATACCTAAGGTAGAAACCTAAACCGACTAGGTGTAAAGTCAAATTGAATAATTTGCTTAATCAGAGGCATTATTGGTTGGAAATGTTTGGGCCTATTATGCATCAAGGAATACTGGATGACTATAGCAAGCCATTTTAGTTTTAATCCCATGAATCTATTGCTCACCTGTCTGTAATCAGCTGAATTTCAGATCTGTTAAGCCACTAGAAGGCCAAAGAACAATTTCATTGTTGTCAGATGGAGAATAATTTGGAAAAAAATTTGAAAAATTTGAGTTTCTGTATTTTGAAATAATGTTCTTTTTTTCTCTTCACTAGTTAAAAATCTGATGCAGTAAGAAAAGGTCTTTGCTATTATATCCACATGAAATAATGAAATAATCAAATTCTGAGAATGCATTTAAATACTTTATAAACTAAATAATGGAAATGTTCCAGAAGGAATGTTGAGGCCAGGAAGAAGAGAGGG
>WAAB01007578.1:99813-136450 GCA_013389865.1 Piaya cayana | reverse complement strand
AAATTAAGATTACAGCCATAAATCCAATTTTAGCTCCTGAATTTGAAAACAATGCAATAAGAACATTTAATATGGGCAAATAACTAGCCCAGCCCTTCACAATAAATAAAATTAATCTTACCTCACTTTATTTATCTTGATAGAAATACTTATCAAGCTATTGTGGTTACAGCAAGACATCACATCTGCATCTCTGGAAGATATGTTCCTAGTTGAGACTGAGAAATATTCCAAATACCTATTCTAAAAAAAAGTGTTGCATATAGGTAAAAAGCTGCTTTGAATCAATACCTGATCCAGAGATCTGCTGGATGTTCCATGAAGCTGAAGAACATAGCTTATACAGCATGTATAGTGGAGACAAAGTAGGCATCTTAAAATCTCTAGTCATGGTAAGATACCCCATAGGAGAAAGACAAAAATAACACTTTATTAGTGTAGGTTATAAAAATTTTACACTGAGGTCAGAGAAGCAGTTACCTAAGAAAATAGTTACAGAAATAATGGTGGTTTTGTTTTTTAATTGACAATTCATATTTCAGTGAATAGCTGGGAAATACTTCCCATTATAATAATTCAATATCCATTTTAAAAAGCATTGCAAAGTGGTTCATATGACAAAAATATGTGGGATATTAAAGGCAATTAATAATTATTAACAGATAAAAAGTTAATAAAGAAGCATAAAGATGTTTCCTGTAGATTACAAATGTGCAGTGAATGGATAATAATCAAGTAACATGTTTTACATTAAGGATCAGACATACAATAGAGACTATATATGATGAATGATCTGATGTATACATGAGTAATATATGATTCAAAGATCAGTGTATATGTTTTAACCATTATGTATGAGAAAATAGAAAATAAACCAAGGATGACAACTAGTTTCACCATTATCTCAACCCTTCGAGCCCCACATTAGGCATCCCAAAAGGACTGTTGTGGTTTTACCCTGGCCATCAGCTAAACACCATGCAGCCATTCTCTCATCTATAAGAAAATAAAACCTGTGAGTTGTAATAAAGACAGTTTAATAGGACAGCAAAGGAAGAGCTGGGGGGAGGGGGAAATTGTAGAGTATACAACAGAAGTGATGCACAGTGATATTGCTTGTCACCCACTGACCAGTGCTCAGCTTGTCCCTGACCAACGATTGCCACTGGCTAACTCCTCTAGTGGGAGATGTCCCTGCCAATGACAAGGGGGTTGGAACTAGATGATCTTTAAGTCCCTTCTGACTCCAACTATTCTATGATTCTATGATTCGATGATTCTATGAACTTCCCCCAGTTTATATACTGAACATGACATTATATGATACGGAATATCCCCTTTGGCCAGTCTGTGTCATCTGTCCTGGCTTGCTCTTTTCCAGCTTTTCATGCACCTCCTCACTGGGAAAGCACGGGGAGCTGAAAAGTCCTTAACTTAGCATAAAGACTACTTAACAACAACTAAACCATCAGTGTGTTTATCAACTTTATTCTCACACTAAATCCAAATGTAGCACTATATCAGCTACTAGGAAGGAAATTAACTCAAATGAAATCAGGATGTTACTCATATAGAATAACTATGTTTGAAATCCTATTAGCATAAAGTTGACTCTGTGAAAAGAATACAAATCACCTCAAAATATGTATTTCTTGAGTGAACCTCTTAATCTGATGAAGTCAGACAAATCTCCAGCTTTTTTCCAGGAAGATGAGATTTCATATCCTGTATTTGTTTGGAGTTCTACCTTTCTGACAGTTGTTATAATATGCTTGTGTTGTACTGGTTCCTGTTTCCTTTCCAGACAGCACAGGCAAGGGAGAGAGATGAAGTTTGTGTGGCTCACAGAATCATAGAGTCGTTTGTTTGGAAAAGGCCTTTGAGATCATCAAGCCCAACCATACCTGTTCACTCCTAAGCCATGCCCCTGAGCACCTCATCGACTGTCTTTTAAATATTCCTGGGGATGGTGACTTGACCACTTCCCTGGGTAGCCTGTTCCAGTGCCTGATAACCCTTTTGGTGAAGAAATTTTTCCTGACACCTGATTTGAATGTCCCTTGGTGCAACTTAAGACCATTTCCTCTCGTTGATTTGTTGTGATGTAAGTTTTGCAAGCCATGGCATACAATGTATGGTGACTTTCAAATTGTAGACTGAAACTGACCACTGGCAGATAAAAAAATAATTTAAAAGTATCCTTTTTTTTTCTGTGTGATCTTAATAGATCTAATGTAACAGTTCTGTAAGAAACAACATGCACTGAGTAGAACAGAAGTATAAGTAAGCCACACCATACTGGATCAAGTCTATGCAAAACATTGTCCTAGGAGAAGCAATTTTGAAGAAAATAATTCTACTAAAAATGTTGAAACAAACCTGCAAACAGCCCTGAGTATATTCTCACATACTCACTCATATTAAATATTTACAGCTGTTATAAATTGTTTAGACTATGACTTGGATAGTATAAACACTTCCCTTACAGTTTGCTATCAGACTTCAATTTTACTAATGATATTTATAGAAAATTTTATTAAAGATATTAAAACTTCTAACAGCCAAGGATAGAGAGAGTGTCTGCAAAAACAACATGATGCTAAATAGAGCATTACAAATATATACTGAAAATCTATTAATAATGGGAATTGGGCATCTGTTTAAATTAAACATTTGTCTTTCACTGTTGGTAGCAAAGTTTATATTGTTTATATCCAACAATAATAAGAACAGCTAAACTATTGGCCTCATCAGTTGATTGAGTAATCTGTCATAAAATGAATTACATGATCTTACTGGCTTGCTTTTTGCATAACACATCTTTGCAGCAACACAATCCATAGTTCTCATGCTATTGATGAAATTATTAGTACTAATGGAAACTTCTGCCTAATCAATACAGGACTTGGTGGTAACAGGTTGTGAGAATTAACACATTAACAGCTGCAAAACTGACTTAGTAGAAAATTTTTTAAAAAAAGTTGGAGGTTAAACATGAAATTCTGATCCTGCAAAATGACGCAGAATAGAAAATCTTACACTACTTCAGATTTTTTTTTCAGGATTGGTATTGTACAATGAAATAATACTGTTTTAAGGTATATACTCTGAAATGTACTAGAAGAGCTGGATTTCCCAGTGCAATAGAAGTTACCTAAAAATCACTGCCTCACCAAGTATTGCAGCATGTAAAGCTTTTTATCTCTCTAGTTCATAAACTGCAAACTGCAAGTTTATGAACTAGATTCTGATTGGTTATAAATCTATGGCCGTTTTCCTGCATAATCACTTAATGATATGAAAGCTCCCTGCATCACTCTGTAAGGAACATGATACTCTTGAATACCTTTTGTGTATCCCAAGTGTTTCAGTCATGCCTTTCTGTCACACCTTCCAGGAATATAAATTAAACACCAAGTGCTTGATTTTCTGAAATGCTAGCCATATACCTATGTAACTGCATTCCAAGACAATTGCAGATGCCTAAGAGTTCAGAGAAACCATATTCTCATCCCTGTTAGCTAAAAAAAGAATACCGCTTAAGTACTTTTTTTACTCAGTGATTAAACATTAACCAAAGCTCAGTCATTAGTAACTTTTCAGGCTAACATGAGTATTTAATCATTTTTCCTATAATATCTTGGCTAATAGCTCATATAGATTCTCCACTATAACAAACAGACACTATTTTCCCTCTCTCCCACTTAATAGATCTGTCCTCTGTCCACTCCCCAGCTCCCATATTTTGACAGCAGTCCAATCATGGGAGTCACTAACAATAAGGTACACCTGAGGTCAACCAAATCACTCTTTAATACAAGAATCACATGTCAGCTTGGCAGGCAATCACCTATCATTCTCCCCAACTGAACAAACAAAACTGCAGGAGAAAATACTCCTGGGCATCAGCTTGCACTAAAATGGTGGCAACAGCTGGTCCAGCAGATGTTTCTTACGTGATTCACACCTGGTTTTTTGCATTTCTGCAGTAGGCCATGTCAATTTCTTTCTTTTTTTTCCCCCCCATTGCTTTTAGGGATTTTGAGGAACACTACTACTGTTGCTTGAAGGAAACTATCTAATTGTAGAAAAGAATATAAAGAGCCTTAAAAGTATCTATTGGTATAATCTCTGTACTTTGTAATTTATGAGTGATCATTTGAGACACCTCAGTCCTCTTGGAATCCTATAACAATAAACACATATGGAAAAGACATGCAATTAACCAGATGTAGTACCAGGTTCAGCTAATCATAGAATCATATACTCCCTAGGCTGGAAAAGACCTTTGAGATCATCAAGTCCAACCGTACCAGTCCATGATGAAGTGATATCCCCAACCACTTAATCTACCCGTCTTTTAAATACCTCCAGTGATGGTAACTCAATAAACTCCTGGGCAGCCTGTTCCAGTGCTTGATAATCATTTCCATGAAGATGATTTTCCTTATGTCCAGTCTGAACCTCCTCTGGCACAGTTTGAGGCCATTCCCTCTCATCCTATCACCTATCACTTAGGAGAGGAGACCAAAAATGACCTCTCTACAACCTCTTTTCAGGTTGTTGTAGACTGTGATAGTCACCCCTCAGCCTCCTCTTCTCCAGGTAAAACAACCCTAATTCCCTCAGCTGCTTTTCTTAAGACTTATTCTCCAGCCCCTTCACCAGCTCCATTGCCCTTCTCCATACATGTTCCAGTACCTCAATGTCTTTCTTGTAGTGAGGAGCCCAAAACGGAACACAGTAGTCAAGGTGCAGCCTCACTACTGTTGAATACAGGCAGCAGAATCTCTTCCCTGATCCTCCTGGCCATGCTGTTTCTGATAAAACCCAAGATGCTATTGGCCTTTTTGGCCACCTGAGCACAATGCTGGGTCTTACTCAGTCCACTGTCAACTAACACCCCCAGTTCCTTCTCTGCCAGGCAGCTTTCCAGCCACTCTTCCCCAAACCTGTAGCACTGCACAGGGATTTTGTGTCCCAAGTACAGGACTCTGCACTTGGCCTTGTTAAATATAGATGTGATAGGTACATATACATTTTTTTCAAACTGAAACCCTTATCATATTCTCCAGGGTGTTTTTGGGATACTAATCTGGATAGTCCTTCTGCTAGACTTGGTTTTAAATTTTTTGTTATTTTTACATCCTTTTTTATTTTTCATGAAACCAGGTCACAAAATTTTAACATTCAAGTTGCAGAGCACAGATCCTCTATTAATTTCAGTGTATAACATTCCTCTTATCACTTGCCTTCCATTTTCTTATGGGATCGATGATTTGCTTAAGAAAAAAAAATTCAAATAAGAAAGCTGGAAAGGTAACAACTGAAGTAGGATCTCTATGTTGGATTTTGAACAGTTTTTATCATGCTTTTGCTTTTATCAAGTTTGGTCTTTCATGTTGATTTTCAGAGTAATGTGGCAGGCATTACCTTATGTGGATAAGCAGGAATAGGCTGCATTGTGTTGACCATGAAAAATACATAAACAATACTAAAATAACTATAAATGCAATAAGTTTTTAAATGAGACCCTGGTGCTTTGAGAAACATAGGGAAAAGCTATCTCTGAAATCAGAGAACACTGAAGAATAGAAGGGCTATAGGAGGCCATTAGAAAGCCAGATAAAATTAGACTTATTTTTCTAAACAATTAACCTAAATGCAACAAATTAGGCTCTTTTTATACAATTAAATGACTGGCTTAGTTATCCAATTCTTGCATACCTAAAAACATTAGGAACAATGACACAAAGAAGATGTGATTAAGGCCTTCCAAAGTTTTACAAGGGTCTCACTTTATGGACAAAACTGTAAGACTTGCAGACAACTTCTTTTCATCTTTCAGGAGAAGCTGCTAGGAAGGAACCTTGGTCTGTGTTACATATATTGCTGACGAATCACTTGAACTAGAAAAGGAAAGAGCAAATCTGAGATATCTGCAAACCTTCTCACAGGATCACAACCAGTGTGAAGTACCAACAACTTTGAACTTGCTGTGCTTCTGTGCCTTCTGATCCAGTCGCACACCCTTCATATACTAACAACTTCAGATTACCTTGACTGCTTATTACTCTTGATGCAGTTATTGTTTTTTTATTTCCAGTAGAATGATAACAAATGCGTATTTATTACAAAAAAAATACAGTGTCTTGCCTAAGCAGTAATCTGATNTGATTAAGGCCTTCCAAAGTTTTATAAGGGTTTTCTTTGTTTTTGTGAGAACTTTTAGTAAGAATGAGGGTTTTTTCTTCATGAAATGAAGAAAGACAGGCATTTGAGTTGATAAGGTAGATAAAAAGTATCCATGCCAAACACATGTGGACTATATATGGAAAGANGGAAAGAGCAAATCTGAGATATCTGCAAACCTTCTCACAGGATCACAACCAGTGTGAAGTACCAACAACTTTGAACTTGCTGTGCTTCTGTGCCTTCTGATCCAGTCGCACACCCTTCATATACTAACAACTTCAGATTACCTTGACTGCTTATTACTCTTGATGCAGTTATTGTTTTTTTATTTCCAGTAGAATGATAACAAATGCGTATTTATTACAAAAAAAATACAGTGTCTTGCCTAAGCAGTAATCTGATTTTTTTTGTTTATGACTTGAATTGCCAGACTGATACGTAATTAAAATGTGAAGCTTGCTGTAAAGCAGAGTACTGTCATTCTAGATGAAAAACTATCAGTTGTTACTATTACCAGGCAATGAAATTTGTGTCAAATACTTAGATTAATCAAGAATTAAAATAAACAAAATTAAATGAGACAAATAAAATGTAAACCAACAAAAAAACCCTAAGAAAGCACCTACCTTTAGAATTAGAAAATTATATAAGAGTGTGTGCTTTTTTGATTAATGAATCTCCTGCTTAACCTCAAAAAAATAAAAAGTCAATCATGATATCAGGAAAAGTGCAAGTTATCTTAATTCAAGGATACCAATACATTCACTTTAAAATACGATACATTGATGGCAAAAAAACCAACTTGCTCTATACCATCATACAGTAATGCCACAATATTAAACTGTAACTAAATTTTCATGCTGACATATATATTTATGTCTACAGGCAAAATTATAATTTGAGTTAGCTATGTGCAAGTTGACACTGTTCATTTTGTGGAAATTTAGCAGCATTCAACATTTATTGGTTAGTTGAAATTTGCTGGGCAACCCACAGCTTCTTACTTTTTCCCAGGGTTCCCCTTTCTGTTTTAGAGTTATCCTCTTTGTTACTCCTTCATTGCTTATGAAGTTTGGGGTTCTTTTCTTGAATCTGTTTAGAAAGTCAGTCATATAGCAGTAAACTATATGAGAGTGTCTATCTATTGAAGTGGTATATTTTCCACAAGGTAACTAAATAATTTTTAAAAGCACTGTTAAGAAAACATCAGGGAAAATCCCGTGACTGAATGCCTGAATAATGCACAACCAAACACTACTTTATTATATTACTTTTAAGTCTAGAGAACCAGAATTATGATGGAACGATACACTTCATTTCCAGAAACACATTAGAAGATGAGGAACTTTGGTATTCACCTTACTAATCGCTGCTCATTTTCTCAAGAAAAAAAACTAGATCTTTATATAAAGGATGCTGAAGTGAAGGTAATTGACTCAAAAGTTAGAACCACTAGAGTCTGATGAAGCTGAGAGACTGAGATAAAAGGCAAACAAAGGAGTAAACTACCAAAATGAGTAGGTAGCAAAAATCAGGTGTTTTAATGGAGTATGGAACATTTTATGTAAATTAAAAGAGCAAGTGAAATATACATATGAGTGATACATGTGTCTGCGACCACAAAGACAAGTTAAGATTTTGATACAGATTTGGAAACCTCCCAAGAAAAACAAGGATGTTGTGTCCCCATACATTTTTATTGATAAAGATATTTATGCTAATCATGAAGTTCATTGTATTTATATCCACAAGATACCTAAATTTTAAAAGCCTACAAAACCTAAATCCATCAGTGATGTCTAAACAATTTATTCTTTCTCACACTAGCTACTGCAACCTACAGCTTGTGATATAGGTCAGTGGTTTTATTTAATAAGCTCCATAATTCTTCAAGAAACTAATCTTTAAAAGCCTCTGAATGCATGAATCTTTGTAGACTACATTTTAACTCAAGTAAATACTTGTGGTTAATTTGCCTTTGAAATGAACAAACATTCAGAAAACTGGTAAAGTCTTAAATATGCTATCATGCTTTAGTTCTGTGGAAATCTTCTGTGTTCATCTTATGTTAGCTCTTTTTCCTCAGGATTATTACAGAAACAGGAAAATGGCAGGTGGATTTAGAGATTAATCCATTAGACTGTACAAGCTTCCATTTCCAAGTTTGTTAATTTTCTTTCTCCTTTGTCAGTTTTAATTTGTCACTAAAACCAAAATGGAATAATTGCACCAGTGTCTAAGTTCTGTTGCACAGTCAAGGTTTTAGTGCAGGTGTAAAATTGGCTTTTGGATTCCACTGACATTGGTTAAATGATTACACAGGAACACATGTTGAGACAAGGCTCCAGATATGTCAAATTAAATAAAAATCAAAATTAGTTCAATCACAGTTTAGTGTTTAGGCACACTGGTTAGCATATCTTGCAAAATATCTATAAATATATTTTTACAATGAAGTGTAATAATTGCCTTTGGAAACCAATAGCAAGGAATTATAAACAGTGGCACACGTTTTCATCCTAGTAAGTTACTACCTCCTTTAGAAAAGGTCTTTACAAAGCACCTGTCTGTCACATTAATATTCTATGCAATGATTAGGCACCAACACTATCAAAGTCATACTAACCTTTTAGAACTCTCTTTGGCTAGTTTCCCACATTAGCCATAAAACCATTACAAAGCCTACTTCCATTCAGCCTTTTACGGCTATTAAAACAAATTAGAACATTTAATTCACACTCTGATATCCTTAGAGAAGAGAGTACAGGCAGAGGCATTCTCAAGGCTTTTGTAGAGGGTCATCAGATTGAATTCTGAGGCTAATCCATATGTGTAATGAAAATAGCTTCTTCCTTTCTGAAAACAGCTAGGAAAACAAAAGGATCACATATTCATATGAGTATCTGAAAATAAATGGCAGGATTGTGATACCAAATTGTATCGCTGTATGTCTTAATGCTGCAAAATGAGACGGATGTTGAAATGAGTTTAAATATGAAGAAAAGGAGATTAAACTCTAATAAGACCTTCTATTGAGATCTAACTTTGACAAAAAAACCAGTAGTAATTAATTTTTCACTTGCTTTATACATTATAATAATATTAGCGACGACTCTTATGTGTGGAATAATCATTGTAGTTACAATATCTACATTTAAAAGTATGAGTAACCTATAAAATTAAAGCTGTTGAATTATAATTTTGATTTCTAATGTGTAAATGATTTTAGGATTGGTTGATTAAAGACCTATTAAGATTGTGATAAAATTCCCTATGTTTTCAATAGAATCGAAGCTTAGTCTACAAGCAAAAATACAATGTTTGCTCTAGAAGAGGGAACAGAAAAGTTCATGATTAAAAATATTTGCCTTACTTATGAGCAGTCCAAATTAAGTTAAATACATTGCTCCTCCTAGCTTAGGCTCTCTTGGACCTCCTTTATTTCATGCATCTGTTTATGCTGTGTGACTATGCTGTTTAGTGAGAAAATTCTGCCACATAGCATCACACTTCAGCATCTGATACCCTGTATGGTGCTTAAGCTGTTCTTCAGCCCTTTGCCAGTTCGTGGTCTACCCCTGAATTCACCAGGAGCCAACACAAGTAAAGAAAAATAGGGGTCCAACTTCATCCTCAGATTTTCTTACTGCTTTCTGTGTAATGGACCACTCTTTTGCTGAATACAGCAAAAAGAATTAATAATTCTTGTCCATGAGATAGCACTTCATGAAAAGTAGGTCAATATCAAATCCATTCAAAGCAGTAGGCAGATCAAGGCACAAAGCCTTGAAGTGGCTGTTTCCAAATTTTTCAGGCATCTCAGTGAAAAAAGGCTAATAAAGGATCTATACTATTTTAAAGTATTAGGTCACCAGCTTCAAATGCCAAGCCTCTGACATTCTGAAGGCAAAAAAATGTGTTGCCAGTTGTTTGAGGAGTAAAATATGTCATGACCTTATAATTTTCATGCAGAGACTGAGAGATGCTCTTTTCAAGTCATCTGGACTCTTGTCCTTTCCCACTACACACAGAATGAAGATTTCTAGATGTATCCAAGAAAAATGAGAAATTAAGCAAATGATTAGAAGAAACTTGGAGTTTGATATTAGTTTCTTTTTTGGCATTAGAAACTCCAGGTACTACATAAGTCAAACATCAAGGAAAAATATGTTCATCTCAGTGAGTTTTCCTTCAGGAAGACATCCACATAGTATAAGGTCATTCTTTAAGGGTGATGGTTTGGTCTGAGTATTTTTTCCTCTGTAGTGTGTATTTTCTGTTAGTGTCTGGTAGGAGTGTATTTTTTCATCTGTCTTTCTATATTCTTGGAGGTCAATCAGTACTTTACAGTTCCCTGCTATGGGTAGTAATAATAAATAGATTAAAGGACTGTAATGAACTATAACAAAGGTAAGAAAGGCAGCAGCCCATCAAAAAACCCCACAACCGTAATTATGTTTTCCTAGTTGTGTATTGTATTGTTAAGACACACCAAATTCATTTTTGTAATCAACATACCTTTGATTAATCACACTGCATGGTTATGTGTTTTGACAGATTTCTCTTTCTCCTTCATGTTTATACTCTCTCTCCACTGCATTCTGGAAGATATAGTGTCTTGAACTCAACTAGCTACACCTCTGAGTCACAAGGTAATATTAGATACTTAGGTGTACAGCAAATAAAAATGCTCTCTTAAGGACTAGTATTCTTAAGTAATATCTATAGAAATATATGCTATATGTAGCCTGCTAGTGACATGCTGAAACAACATTCCTCTCTACAAGTCTATCTTTTACGAACAATCTTACTTTAGAAGGTCATAAAAACCAAAGCACTTTCCATCCAAAATAGACACAGCTCTCTCTAAGAAAAAACACACATTAATTTCACAGATGTAAGAAAAAGAGACCGCAGGTGTTTATATCACAGTTCCACATACTTTAAGTTTTAATTTCTTTCCAGGAATTAAACTCAAAAGTTCCAGGACTTGCCGAATTAATTTTTGCTAGCAGTGAGTATGTCATTAATATTTCCTACATCAGAGTTACCACAATGTGTTGACCTTAATCTGTCTCTGAAACTTCCTCTAAGCAGCTGAGACCAGACATGGTTTATGTCTTGCCTACATGCACCAGCTGAGAACTCTCTTCTGTTGTTGTGAGCTCCTCGGCAGTTGAATTAAGTAATTCAAATCTGCTTTGTCAAACCCCATCAGTGCAAGAAGGACTTAAAAAGATCTTTCAAGAGGAGATTATGTTTTAATCATCCTGATGAGCTTGATGCACTCACATAGGACTTATTGGCAGTCTTTGCATTGTAGAGCTTTATACAATCCATAGAATCATAAATTAGTTTGAGTTGTAAGGGACCCTTAAAGGCCATCTAATCTAACCCCTCTGAAATGAACAGGGAGGCCTTCAGCCACATCAGGTAACTAAGAGCCCTATCTAATCTGACCTTGAATCTTTACAAAGATGAGGCATCTACCACCTCTCTGAGTAAATAGCTCCAGTGTTTCATCATGTTCACTGTAAAAAAAGTTCTTTATAACCAGTCTAAGTCTAGCCTTTTTTAGTTTAATATCATTACAC
Organism: Piaya cayana; assembly: GCA_013389865.1. Taxonomy (NCBI): domain Eukaryota; kingdom Metazoa; phylum Chordata; class Aves; order Cuculiformes; family Coccyzidae; genus Piaya; species Piaya cayana. The sequence goes on along the minus strand of WAAB01007578.1, from coordinate 124,661 downwards.
TTTGTCTATTGCAACAAGTCCTGCTAAAATGTTTGTCTCCACCTTCTAAGTGCCTTTTAAGTATTGAAAAGCCACAATAAGGTCTCCCCAAGAAATTACACTTTTGCTTTCTGATTCTATTTTATGGAGTTTACAAATCATAATTTAAATTTGTTAAAGCAATCCAGGTTATTTCTAGTGTAAGAGAAACATGTCAAATTCAGAAATGGTAAGAATGAAAAGAAATTAAATCCACATGTATGCACCTGAGGATGAAAAATCTAATTTGACATTCACTAATTTGAAATATTTGAAATAGCAGAAGTTTCAGTGGGGTAGATGAGTCTTCAAGGTAGGCTGTCTGGTTTATAAGAACCATTGTTCCTGGGATAAGACATCTTAAAAGATAATCTGCTTCTGTGAGACCTCACCTGGAGTACCGTGTTTAGTTCTGGAGTCCTCAACCCAGGAAGGACATGGATTTGTTAGAGTGACTCCAGAGGAGGGCCACAAAGATCTGAGGGCTGGAGCACCTCCCCTATGGGGACAGCCTAAAAGAGTCAGGCTTGTTAAGAGAAGAGAAGAGAAGAGAAGAGAAGAGAAGAGAAGAGAAGAGAAGAGAAGAGAAGGTTACAAGGAAACCCTTACAGAAGCCTTGCAGTAATTAAAGGGGACCTACAGGAAAGATGTAGAAGGGTGTTTTGTCAGGGAATGAATGACAGGATCAGGGATAATGGTTTTAAACTGAAAGAGGGTAGATTTATGGTAGATATTACTGAGACATTTTTTACTGTCATGGTGCTGAGGCATTAGAACAGATTGTCCAGAGAAATCACAGCAGTCCCATCCCTGGAGATGTTCAAGACCAGGTTGAATGAGACTTCAAAAAACATGATCCAGAGAAGGTGTCCCTGCCCAAGGGTTTGGGATTGGAACTAGATGATCCCTTGGGTCTCTTTTCATCCACAATTGAAACCCCCTTCACAAGTAGCTTTTGTAGAAAGAAAATGGCTGCAGTTGCATTGTAAAACAGTTCCTTGCAGCTCCTCATGATATATACACAGATGTAAAGAAATACATTACACTGTAGGACCTCCATTTAAGAAAAATAGTTTAATATGCAGAACACACTACTGTGACTTTTTCTAGCTGGACTTTTTTCTAATGAAGGGCTTAGTTTTCTTCCACCATGTTTTTAAAGAGGTTATTCAATTCCTTCTTCTACGGAAAGAAGCTCAGGCTTTCTGAGGTTAATTAGCAAGAGAAAGGTATCAATATGATGTTACACTATGTGGTTCAGTTTTCTTCCTCAGCCTCTTAGAAGGTCTGTTTTCTTCCATAACTACTGAAGTTCAGGATGGTGTTCTATGCAGTTCAGTGAAATGACTTTTACTTTTTATTTACAGCATTGATAGATGCTGTCTTTTCTAATTATGCCTGAGAATAACATCAGAAAAAAAGACAACAGTAATGAACAAAACTGTTGCATGCAAAGCATGAAGAATCCTGCCTAATATTATGAATGTAAACTCAATTATACTGCACTATAGCATAGTAACACTGGGAATATCTGACTGGCTCCCTGTTAAGAAGGAATACAACCTTACAAGGCTGCAAATTCACCACTCTAGTCCAAAGCAGCACAGAGTCCCTGACATCTGTGTAGGGTTAGAGCACTGATGTCAGCCCTTTCCCTCTTTGTAGAAGCTTCATTTATATTCTCTAGGAGGCACTGAGTTCACATTTGAGAACCCGTCACTAGTCTGAGGAATGTTATGATACTCTTCTAATTCAACAACATTCCACAATAATCAACTACAAAATTTTCAATTAATTTCTCAATCCACACATTTTATCCCAATTTAGTTTTATGGTATATTGGGCATATAAAAGTTTTTTATTCATTAAGGAATTTTAATTTTATCTTCTATGGCAAGCTGGTGAATAGTTAGCTGAAGGAATTAGTTCTATGCTGATCACACTAGAAGTTTCTTATGTTATCAGTCCTTGTAGTAATCTTCCTTTAATTACAGATATAACTGTTATGTTTATATAATAGATAGAAATATTTACACGCAGTTATAAATATATAGATAATAAGCTACTATAGATATAACTGGTATACATATATAGAACTCTGCCTGTAATAAGAAACTCAACCAAACTCAAGACCGTCTTATTGTTACCAGTCTCCAGCTTCTGAGTTTCTGAGCAAATTTACCCTCTCTAGAAGAGTCTTTTAAAATAAGTCTACAAGAAAGGTGATGAGAAAAAAAGGTTAAGAAGAGTTGTTTAATTTTTATTTTAGTTTTGTTCAGTTATTATCCAAATAAATGCTCTTGGACTTCAGCTCAGTTTTGACTTTGCAGCAGGGTTTTGAAACTTAGACAATGTTGGATTCAACCAGAGTTTCTGTCTCTCCTGTTCCTTACAGAGATGGGGAGCTGATCTTCATCTAGAACTGTGGCTCCTGGGTCTTCAGGCCTTTGGTTCTGCACCTCAGGGTTACAGGGGCTTGTATGTTCAGCTGAGTCCCATGTAAGAGTCTGAGAGTATCCATGCAAAATACTTCGCAGTCAGTGAATCCTAATTTTCTTACAAACAGCTATTTCATTCTAAATATATCCTACTGCTTCTACTCAGAAAACATAAAACAAAATCAAAGCATATTAAAAAATTCTGTGACTTCTTTCATTCAGAAATAAAATGACCTTTCTTCACTAGCTCAAGGAGAATTAAGATAAAGTGACCCAAGACCACTCTCCATCTGAATTAAAGCATCCATATAAAGTTTTAAAGCTTTGTAAGAAGTGCAATTGTTAGTTTCTTTTAAACTCTTCTGAATGTCCTGTGGGTTTTTGATGTTAATGGACTTGTTCCCCCATTACAAATCTCTTAATAAACTGTCATGTTTTACCAAGGTGCTTAAAGATGTGGTTAATTTAAAGCAAATAAATCAGTCCTTTTGTTACAATGACACTTTACCTGCCTATTAAGTTGAACATATGCTTTCTGAATTTCAGCCTGAAAATGAGTCTGTTCACAAAGGATGTTTTGGGGACATTATATTTCCCAGTGCCACAAAGAGCTGATCACTTTTCACTCATAACCATTGCAACAAGAGCAATAGCAGATTCTCAAATTTTTTTAAAACTTCTCAACACAGTGCAGGAGCAGTACTACACTTTATCAGTCACCAAAATCAAATCTTGATTTCCATGTCTCTACCTGCCTTCACATTTTAAGGCAATTTTGTACTCACAAATCATTGACCTGAATTTATGTGCCTATAGTGAATTTGAGCACAAATATTAGCCCTTATCTAATCACCCAAAGAATATTTGCACCTCTTATGAATTATGCATTTGGAAATTCAAGTTCAATTATTTGTATATGCAAAGTTGAATACACAAAAGACCATTTCTTAAAATCTAGGACAAGATGTTAAGCTCACTATATTTTATACAAGTACTGACATCAGAATATTGAATATTTTATGTCTGAATAAGAGCATATGCTTAAAAGTGGTAAAATATGGAATAATAAGATTCCCTACATTTCTTGCCTGAATCCTGAAAATTTCAAATGTATTTGGTAAACTTACTCAAAGAAGAAAATACATTGTCATTAGAGAGGATAGATTTTTGTATTTGTGCATGCAAATTACTGTGTTTAAAAATAAAGTCTTTAAAATGTCAGTTCAATCAAGGCATAAGGAAAAGAGGTAGAAACTTCTAAGAAAGTAAATAGTGAAAAGAAGCAGAAAAAGTGCCTTAGTTTCCTAAGATAACCTGTGGTCTTCTATTTCATTTCCTTTGATCTACCTCCTACTGGAAATAGAAAATTGTAACAGTGCAAAACTACAAAACATCTTTTTCCTTCCTTTCTTTGCTAAGAATGACTGCTAAGGAAGTAAGTCAGATTACTGCCTATTACTAGATAGGACAAGTGAAAAGAATTAGCTAGGACTTCATGTTTTGATGCCTGAGAAGGAGAGATCAAAAGTGGAAAAGAATTGACTAGATAGGAGAAGCAGAGAGACTTACCAGAAATGCTACACAGCCCCTTCAATAGAAAGTTTACTGTGGACATATAAACCCATTGCAAACAGGAATTCCATGTTGCTTGTGCTGCATAGCTGAATCTCTGATGTCCTGCCTTTGCATCAATTCAGCTCCCTGCTACAAATTTACAGCAAGAGCCTGTTACTACAAATGACATGATACAATTTTAGTAGTGAGAATCTGGCCATTCAGTTTCTGCTAATGACTAAGTGAAAATCAATCTCAAGATTTTCTTTATATTAAGTCTGAAAATAGGAGGTTGACTTCAGACATGTGAGAGGCAAGCTGAGAAAGCATGATCCAAATTCACTTTTTTGTGCTATGATTTTTGTTTTTCTTGATCAATCTGACCTTTTCTAAAAGAATTGCTTACAGTGACTCAAAAGCCACACTTGAAAACATGCCAATAACATTATTTCTCTTTCTTTGCAAACAAATGGCCATCAGAAAAAAGTAATCATTATTTTAAATTTTGAACTAGTGTAACATTTATAAGTAAAATATGAAAAACAATCTATTTTCTGCACAGCCTCCCAAATTGTTGTGCATTTACTCTAAGAGTATCTAAGCACTTCAAGTCTAAACAGGAGAAGAAGAATTTAGTCTGTGCTATTTTAAGTTAAGAGAAATCTTCAGGCAAAGCAAAACACCCTAGTAATCACCACAGATGAAACAGAAGTGCTTCAAAGAAGTAAATTTGCAATTATCAGTCTCTTTTTAATTTAAGAAAATGTCCTGAAAGTCCTTGAATTTTGACAGTCTTGCATCAGCTAGCTGCCTGCAGCATTCCCCTGTGACTGCTTTTTAGATGCTCTCAGGCTGGGATCTGTAGTAATACTGCTTCATATCACAAGCAGAAACAGCTTTTCCTGCATATTTATCTCATGGCTATCTTGGAAACTGTATGCACAGCACAATAGCTTTTCAGATATTGATGGAATATTCAGCACTCCCTCAAAAAGTAATACAAGCACTTTCAGCCTTTGCTTAATGCCATATATACCTGTTTCTTATTTTCTGTTGCATATATTCAAAGCTAAAGTAATGGTTGAATTAAAAATAACTGACCAAGAAATAAGTTCTTAAGTCCTATGAAAGACATAAGCCAAATTTTCAAAGGCAAGTGACTCTGTATTACTGAATTTGTTCTTATGACCAGATGCAGATTTACCAGGATGAACTCAATCAGAAATTAACTTCTAGAACATGGCTAGTACATCACATGTTTCTATACAGTATTATATGATTGCTTGATTATGCAGCCTTTTCCTCCACATCCTTTTGTTTTAGAGATATGTCCATTCTTGATTATGTTTCTAGTTGTGTAGCATAGGATCCAGTAACAATTCAGTTAAGATGCATAAACTCAGGTATCTACTGTCATTTGAGACAGCAGGATAGTCTGCTCTCCCTGCTGGTGTCTAGTTTCTGCTCTTGAAGAACATATGCATGGGTGTGGTTCCCAAAAATACTGCATCTGTCACCTTGATGGAGAGATGAACATCCCCGGTCAGCTTAAACAGCATATGCTGCCTATGTGTAGGCACTTGAATCAAGTTCCTGATGCCTAATCTCCTTTTATAATCTGCTAGTATCTGGTCAATACAGCAAAAAGAGTATGGAAAATTGGTCATTTCTGACTGAAGTAGATAAATATTTGTTGTTCAGCTTATGAATGCTATAGATTCCATTGACCGTATTAAATATAATGTGAGTTTAGATACATGGCTCACATGAAGGCTATGAAAATGAGGCAAAGAATTTAAGTGTTTTATTTTGTAGGATAACCCACAAACCTTCAATTTTCATAAGAAAGGACACACACACTTGCTGTGAGCTGGAGTTCAATGTCCTCATGCATAAAGTATGCAGTTATCTAAAATGAGATTCATGCCCATTGAAGAGGATAATCTACAAATTCAGAATCACTTTGATGCCAAGATTTTACCAATGCATTTAAATTTAGCATGTATTTCTAGGTGTGTTTTTCTGCTTAATACAAACTGCCACAGTCTTGGGCACATTTCAAGACTAAGCCTGATTTATTAAATTTTCTACATATTTATATCTAGTATATATAAATAGTACTTTTATATGCACATTTATATATAATATACAAATATAGATTGATAAATAGAATAAATTGATAAGATAATAAATTGATATAATACAAGAAATAAGTACATATTATATATATGATGTATAAGTATTCTACAGGTATGTCAATTAGAAAAGGAAGGTTAAAGAATGTGTACCCCCACTGATGGATGTATTAACAAACAAGAAGGTACTGAACAATTTTTTGCCTCAGTCTTCACTGACAATCATTCTTCTCACCCCTCATGGGTCGGTGGACATCAAGATGGGAACTCGGGGTATAAAACCTCTCCCACTGTAAGGGAGGATCAGGTTCATGACCACCTGAGGAAACTGAACATATATAAGTTTATGGGACCTGGTGAGATGCATCCCATAATCCTGAGGGAATTGGCTGATGTGGTGGCCAAGCTCCTCTCCATAATATTTGAAAAGTCATGGCAGTCAGGAGAAGTCCCTGGTGAGTGGAAGAAGGGTAACATTACACCCATTTTTAAAAAGGGTGGAAAAGATGATCCTCAGAACTACCATCTTGTCAGTCTCACCTCTGTGCTTGGGAAGATCATGGAACATGGGAAAAGCAATGGACATAATTTGTCTGAACATTTTTAAAGCCTCTNGTCTTCACTGACAATCATTCTTCTCACCCCTCATGGGTCAGTGGACATCAAGATGGGAACTCGGGGTATAAAACCTCTCCCACTGTAAGGGAGGATCAGGTTCATGACCACCTGAGGAAACTGAACATATATAAGTTTATGGGACCTGGTGAGATGCATCCCATAATCCTGAGGGAATTGGCTGATGTGGTGGCCAAGCTCCTCTCCATAATATTTGAAAAGTCATGGCAGTCAGGAGAAGTCCCTGGTGAGTGGAAGAAGGGTAACATTACACCCATTTTTAAAAAGGGTGGAAAAGATGATCCTCAGAACTACCATCTTGTCAGTCTCACCTCTGTGCTTGGGAAGATCATGGAACATGGGAAAAGCAATGGACATAATTTGTCTGAACATTTTTAAAGCCTCTCAGTCCCCCACAACATCTTTCTCTCTGAATTGGAGAAATATGGCTTTGATGGGTGGACTGTTCAGTGGATAAGAAGTTGGTTGGATGGTCATATTCAGAGAGTAGTTGTCAATGGCTTGAAGTCCAGTCCCCATCCCTCAGGGGCCTGTGCTAGGATAAGTGCTGTCTAATATCTTCATCAATTATATTGACAATGAGGTCGAGTACACCCTCAGCAAGTTTGCAGATGACACCAAAGTGAGTGGTGTGGTTGCCACACCTGAAGGATGGGATGTCATCCAGAGAGAGCTGGATGAGCTGGAGAAGTGGGCCTGTAAGAACCTCATGAGGTTCAGCAAGGCTAAGTGCAAGATCCTACACCTGGGCCAGGGCAATTGGTGGTTTCAATACAGGATGGGGAATGATGTAATTGAGAGCAGCCCTGTGGAGGAGGAGTTGGGGTTCTGATTGATGAGAAGCTGAACACGAGACAGCAATGCGCACTTGCAGCCCAGACGGCCAACCATATCCCAGGCTGCATCAAAAGAAGTGCGGCCTTTAGATCGAGGGAGATGATTCTGCCTCTCTATTTGTCTCTTGTGAGACCTCATCCGTAGTATTGTGTCCGATTCTGGAATCCTCAACATAAGAAGGATATGGAACTCTTGGAACAGGTCCAGAGGAGGGCTACAAATATGATCAGAGGGCTGGAGCAACTCTGCTATGAGGACAGGATGAGAGAGTTGCAGGTGTTCAGCCTGGAGAAGAGAAGGCTCCAAGGAGACCTTATAGCCACCTTCCAGTACCTGATGGGGGTGTAGGAGAAGGCTGGGGAGTGACTTTTTACAAAGGCTTGTAGTGGCAGGACTAAGACTTTAGGAGAAAATTTAGACTAGACATTAGGAGAAATTTTTTCACAATGAGGGTGGTGAGGCATTAGCACAAGTTTCCCAGAGAACTTGTGGATGTCCCCTCCCTGGAAATGTTCTAAGCCAGGTTGGATGGTGCCTTGGGCAGCCTGATCTAGTGGGAGTTGTGCCTGCCCATGGCAGAGGGGTTGGAATTAGATGATCTTTAAGGTCCCTTCCAAATCAAACTCTATGGTTGTATGATTCTGTGAAATATTAAAATACAAAATTTTAATATTTTCAGACACTAGTCTCCCTGCTACAAGAAGATAGTTATTATTGGGCAGCAGATTATGAAACCTATGTTTCACAAAACACACTGTATCTAACTAGCTAGGTCACTGCCTTGGAAAGGAAAAAGCTATAAATTAAAACCTCCTTAAAATATAGAGGCCATTTCCCTGATCATTACCTCAAATGAGATACTCTCTGTGAGAGAGTTCTTATGGAAGTACTCTAGGTGTCTGGATAACTATTAGTTACCTGAGGCTGGATAAGCATGCTGGATTGGCCCCAGCTAACAGCCAGGTTTTGACACAACTGCTCACTCACTACTCCACCACCCCACAAGCATGATGGGGAAGAACAAGAGTGAGAGAAAACATGGGTTGAAATAGAAGCAGGAAAATCATGTAGCAATTACTGTCAGGAGCAAATCAGACTCAACTCTGCTTGAATCTCGGGAATTTAACTTCATTTAAACATTTAATTACTGATTTGGATGTAGGGAAACAAAAAAGACAAATGTTTAAATGCTTAGAGAAAACATCTTTCCTCCTCCTTCCCCCAGCCCACCTTCACATAGGCCTCTCCCTCCACTTTTTTATTGCTGTAAGTTACACTCAGTCCTTTGGCAGGATGACAGATAGGGCAAGGGGTTGGAGTCAGGACGTAACAGTGTCTCCCAACATTCATTATTCTTTACTCTGTCATTGCTTCTTCCTTCATTCTGTTTACCTCTTCTCTGGTGTCTCTGGTATGAGTTCTCCATGGTCTGCAGCTCCTCTGCATCCATTGCCATCTCCACTATGCAGTACCTCATATTCTGTCACATAATCGATTATTATTTCTTTCAGCATTTTACTTTTCTTTCTTAAATATGTTTTCCCAGAGGAACATCCAGCTAGGCTAAGGGGTTCATCTGTGTCCTGAGTAGGATCGAGCACGGGGCAGCCCCAGACTTCTCATTCAGGCTGCCCTGAAACCCTCCACTGCCAGCACCCTGCACATTTATAACCAATACAGGGAGATGTAATCCCTCTAAAACAACTTATCATCCATTTGCTGATGTGCATCTGCAACAAGTGAACCTTCAGAGTCAGCAGCACTTGTTTCCCTGGAGCCTTTGATCCTCTGAGGTGGTGTACAGTGCAAGGCTGCTTGTTTGCCTCTAGAGGAGCAATTGGTCCAGACTGAGGTATTAAATAGTGGTAGCTAAAACTGTATGGCAGGACTAAATACAGTGTGAGCTCCTAATATAATATCCATAATTGTTCCTTGCATTTTTTTCTGGTGTTCGTCTTCTCCACTGGCCACCTTTATATAACTGGTTTCAAACTTAAAATAAATACATTGTTCAAGACTCCCCTGGAGTGGCTGCTGAGTTTTTACTGAGAAACTTGAGTGAGAGCTCCCACTATGTCACTTTGTTTATCTTCGTGGTAATCTTTCAAAAGACTTCAACAAACTAGTCAGGAGTTACCTTGGTCTTTTCTTGAACCACACTGAAAACCTCTAATCAGACTATTTTTCTCACACATCTCTCCCACTTTGATCTCAGCGTTTGAAAACTCTCAAAGTTTATGTTAAACTACCTACTTCGTAATTGCTTTATACCTGTCTTTGTATATCTCCTAGTAATTTTAGCACCAGTAAAATGTTAATCTGAAACTGTTGTGCTGAAACTTCTTATCTTCTAGGTATGGTTTACACTCAGATATATCCCTTAGAGTTGCTTCAGCTTGAATCCTGGGATTCTGACCTTCCTCTGCAGGTAGGCATTTGCTCTGGAGGTACAGAGCTGTATTGACCAGAAGCAGTACTGGAAAATTGTAAGCAAGCACAACAGATGTTAACAGAAGCGAAAATGAGGTGAATACAGAATGGAACATTATAGTCCATAAACTTTCTCAATGCTTGCTGCATTGATCATTGGGGTGACAAGAGGGTCCCCACACACTCCCATTACTGACTGTCAGTTAATATAGAGGAACAGGACTCTATGCATTCTTCTGTTTCTCTGAGAGCTTGGTAAAAATTCTTGAGAGGCAATTGGCTATCATCAGTCATCTATGAAATTTCTGCTGTTAGAAATTACACAGAGTAGCTAGATGAATCCTTCTACTAAATTTCCTTGCAATTTGCCCTGACACCTCCTTGATGGATAAAAGAAATTTTGTGTACACTTAAAGTAGTTTTACAATTCATAAATATACCCATAGCAATTCAAATTTTGTGAGGCAAAAAATTAGAGTGAATTCCAACAGGTGGAAGGGTGGCAGACATAAGGGTACTGGAAACATGTTTGCAAATATGATATCAATAGTTCCAAAGACAACATTTAAAATTCAAGGTCTTAAAAATAGTATTAAAAACCATAAATCAACACTTATAAGCTGAGGTTTCTGTTCATTTATTTGTTTCATGGGAGTAGATATTAGTTTCATAAAATATACATCAAACTGGGGAAAAATTTCATACCACTAGAGGAAAATATAGCATAAAATTTCAAGCTATAAAATTCTGTAAGTGCAGAATTATCCAGTAGTAACTGTTTATTCATTTGATTCTTTGCATTGTGAGATTTATTCAATTGCTCACTTACCATACACATGTAACTACATTTTAAAAGGCTACTTTGCTTAACCATGCATATACTAAAAGGTATAGGTATATTCTATTTTCATAAGCATATGTAATCGTGATTACTCAGTTTATCAAGCACAAAGTGAATCAACAGTGTCATTAGGTTTGTTTTAGGCTGTCACATTCTTCCATTGCTGCTTTCAGAGTCCAATAGTTTTGGAGCTAAGAGGGCAAGAACTTAGGCATTCTGAACAGTGAAACAAAAATTATTTTTGTCATTAAAATTAAACCATCCTGAAAAAATAATGATTCTTTTTTAATGGATTTTTTTTTCTTCACAAGTGTTCACCTGCATCAAGCACTTTTCATCTGAATGGGTTAGGAAGCACAACAAATATATGTACAGCTATTATAAAGGCATAGAGCATTGATTTGTTTACTGATTCTCCACCAGAGCTAATACAAAAAGAAGGAATTGTCAATTTTTCTTTGATAATTAAAAAAACTTGTTATACTTTTCATTTCTTTATAGTGACATCATAACTGCTCGATTTCTTCTGCAGTCTCAAATTTGTCACTTGAATTATGTAGTCTTCTCTTTGCTTTTAGCATTTCAGTACAGCAGTAAATATTTTCTGAATTTCTGCAGTTATAATCTTTTCTTTTCAAAAAATGGTATATCAGTTCTCTCTCAGAAGTGTTAAACTATTTATAAAATAATAGAAAAGCACCCATTTAAGAAACCTGAATCTAGCTGCTCAGAATGTAAATGTTAGCCATAACTGCTACTATTTGTTCAAGAACCCTAATTCATAGCAAGTTAGAAAAAAAGCAGAGGCTATATTTTGGCAACAAGATTTGCTATTTCTTTTCTGTAGCTGATGACATGGAATTTATTTGAGCAAATATGACAAGACCATAGAAGTCATAGGTGCATAACAGATCTGTCCCATTGACACTTCTGATCTTCACAGTGTGTTTTGATGTTTAACAGCTTGCGGTGTTACGAGTGCCTGGTGGGTCCAGTCTTAGCAAAGAGTTCAGAATAACAGCAGCCAGTAAGACAAGAATGTGCATGCAAGAATGTGCATGAGTGGGCTGCCCCTATTGTCCAAGTGGGCTTTTACCTGAAACTGACCTTCATAAAGAGGAATTCAGCTATCAGTTTGATTAAACTGTGACTGGAGAACCAAGAAACCTCTGGGGGAAAAAGGTCTTCTAAATAGATATAGAAGTGAAACACAAGGATTTGTAGCAGACAGGACAAAAGGGAAGCAGGGCAGAAATGGCACTGGTGCGATACCATCAGGTGTTGCCCTGTGGAACTAGAGGCTCTGAGTCTGGCAGCATAGCACTCCCATGGGTCACCACCTCTGCCCTCAGCCACTGCGCCCAGCTTGCCCACAGCTATTACAGGGTCGTTTGGAGAATTGTCCCTTGGGGTTGTGGCATCACTCACCTTTGGGAGGATGGGGCCAGTCAGTGCAGTCACATCTCTCAGAACAGGGTGGCAGGGTGTTCCGTACACCTCAGTGAGGGTGTCCTGCAGTACCCATGGTCTCTGACGGGGTATGTGAACATGGATCACTGTGTCGGGGATAACAGGAGGGATCAAGATTTATTTGGATTATAGAAGATATTCAGAAAATGCTTTGTTGCTTATTATCATCTGCAATAGTATTGTGGTTTATCTGTTGTATTGCTAATATTGATCCTGGACATATAATTTACCGATTCTCCGTTGATTACACCTCATTAATAAATCAGTAAATCCTTCTCTTTGTTCAAAACAAAAAATTCTGGTTTGGTTTAAACTACATGAACTGAACGGGTTTTCCATGGGACAAAGGGTTGATTTACCAATTAATATCCTCTAAACTGTGATTGAAGATCTTAAAACATGAATGTTTATCTACCTGCATCCACCACATCTCTTGCCACTCCAGCATTTAATACCGGAGCGGTCTTCACTTGTGCTGTGTTTTAAATGAAGTTCCCAAAACTATAGTCAACTTTCCAGACCAGGGGATCAGATCTAAGGAGGTCTGAGGTCTTCTGGTACAAGTGCATAATGGAAAAGACAGAGTTTCCTTCCTTAAGATAGACTACATTTGGGGTTTTTTTGAGTCTTGTGATTATTCTGAAAAGAAAATAATCCAAGTCAAGAGACACAAAGGTCAGCGAGCATTGGAAGCTTAAAAATAGGGGGAAAAAATATCACTACTTGACACTTCTAGGATAGTAATTGGAATGTAGTTTACTGGAAAGTGTTTGCTTTTTTTTCTTAATTTTGACTTAACACAAAGGATATTTGTTACCATTATATTCTATCCTATCTATTCTAGCTGTGCCTATACATGCTTTTCATTTTTATTAATTCTATTAATCTTAGGATTAGATAATAACTCATAGCAATTACCATTCATATGTTAATTATATATTCCATAAATTAGCTCTGCAAGTTTAAAATTGCTTCATGATTATATCAATTGGCTTATCTTTTTTCTTAAAAAAAAATAATGATAGCTCTATCTTTTAATTTACTCCCTGTAAAGTGTCCTTCATTTGTAGATGTATATTTCTCCACTTGTTATTGATTTTATCTTTAAATGTTCCTAATCCTTAGAATACCTCTTTCCACTAGAATTATTCTAGGTCTAATCCTTCAAGACTGGATTCAGACCCCATGGTAGGAAATAATACTTGTGAGAGTTTTGATATTTTACTGGTTTTTAACAGAAGAGTGGTTATACTAAAGAATTTCAAGGCATACTTTCTAACCAGAAGATCAGAACATACATTTCACACATTATTACCAGGCTTTCTTCCACAGGTATTCTAATGCCACAGGATGGCAGGAAGGTTGACGTTAATGCCAGCTCTGAAAACCATCTAGCCCAGCCCAGCGGGGTCAGCTAGAGCAGGCTGCTTAGGGCCATGTCAAGCTAGGTTTCAAATATCCATGTGAATGGAGACTGCACAGTTTCCCTGGGTAATCTGTACCAGTGTTAAAGACACTCACATGAAAAACAAATTTCTTACATTTACATGGAGTTTTCTGTATTTCAGTTTGTTACTATTGACTCTTGCCCTGTCACTGGATAGAGCTGAAGAGTCTTGCTCCATCTTTTTTGCACCTTCTCTTCAAGTGTATATATATATTGGCAAATTCCCCTCGACTTTTCCCCATACTAAGCATTCCCAGATCTCTCAACCTCCCATCAAAGGACAAGTGCTTCAAGCCATTATCTTCATGATGTTTTGCTGGCCTCTCTCCAGTATGTTCATGTCTTTTTTACTGTGGATTCCAGAACCAGATAGACTGCTGCAGATGTGACTCACCAGGGCTGAGCAGAGGGGAAGGAGACAGTGTTCTGCTTAAAGAAGCCCAGAATGTTGATGACCTTTTAATCAAGGGCACATTACTGGCTCATGTTCAACTCAGTGTCCACTGGGACTATGACAGCATTTTCTGCAAAGCTGTTTTCCAGCTGGGTAGCTCCCAGCACATACTGGTGCATGGTGTTGTTCCTGTCTAGTTGCAGAACTTTGCATTTCCCTTTGTTGAACTTCATGAGAGTCCTATCTGCCCATCTTCTCAGCTCATCAAGGTCTCAGGCTGCTGTAGGTCCCTCTAACATCTGGGTTTTCTTTCTTGCCTGCTGAAACACATCAACCAACACTTGGTAGATCTGTCCTTGGATCTGTCTAAGGTAACCAGCAACAAGAGATAATGTTGTGTCTGATATGGTACTCCTACAATTTCATGTAGTCTTCTCATTATTAGCCAGTGTTTTGTGGAAACATACTGTGAAGATCAGTCATTTTCAAATAGATTCTTTTCTTATTTCACTTATAATTGATGGTTTATATAAACCGCAAGAGATTCAGTAAAGAGTCTGAGTGACTGAATTTTGTCCATGTTGCAAAAGTATTGGATTGAAATATGTTCACTGTCTTGCTTCCCCAAACCCAGCTGGACATCATGACCTTCTTCACTGTTTTTAGGGCACTATGTTTCTGTCTTGCTACAAATGACTTGAAATAAGGACATGTTATTATTGTTTCTGTGCTATAGACAGCCATCCTCCAAGTAGTTGACCAGTGTTACAAATTCTCAAAGAGAGGCTGGAATCCAACTCTTAGGTATCCTGTGATCTTCATAGTGCCCTATCATGACAATTTATGACAAAATCATAGTCACCTTGTCTACCATGACAGCTGTTGCTAATGTTCATCCTAGCTGTATTGCTTGATTTCAGTCTTAAAAATTATTTTACCTTTACCCTGAAGGCCACTGTTTTTAACAATATGCAGTAAATTTATTATTAAGTGTATTGAATGTTGGTGCTTTATGTCTTAAATGCTCTTGAAGTAATCTCTCAGAGAATAATGCAGTACAATTGTTCTTTGTTATCTGAAGGAATATGAAACCTTTCATCATTTGATGGCTTAGTCTACTGTTAGTAGTGGAATCTTGAAAGTGATCTGCGTTGGCTCAGATTTGTTCTCTGTTGATTCAGTAGGAGTATTATTGCTGATTTCAGTGCAAGCACAATGAAGTCCTGCATGCAGCTGATATTTGAAAATCCCACCTAGCAGCAAGGACTATTTATATTTGTTCTCTTTTTTTTTGTTTGTTTCATAACCTTCTTTACTTTTAGATTCAGTAATGTCCTGTCATTCTTTTGTACTGTGGGTTTGAGAGTTTTTCCACTTTCATTGATCCACTTATTCCTTCATTTGGACTTAAAATGAAGATTTCATTTATCCACCATTTATTGTAGATTTCTATTTTTTCATCCAATTTGGCCTATTTTGAAAGACAGTCATGAGCAATCTGAAAACCAGCCCTTTACTGAACTGTATTAAAAAAAAACTTAGGAGCTTAAAAATTTTGCTTACAAGCTTATTTAATTTTTAAAAAAAGACTCTGCTTAGAAGTTTTTTTTATGAATGGGTCATGTAATTCTGTACAAATCCTTCCTTATAAACAAGCTTATATAGTGTTTCAATCAGAATTCTTTCAGAGGAATAAAGAAGCTGAGCTCTTCTGAATATACCTAGAAGAGCTTAAGACTGAATTTGCTGCTTCCAACGCCCTTAACAATACAAACAAATCCTATACACAAAGCACACTTAAATTAAAAGAGTCTGATCTAGTGTATGTTTATTATTTCAGGAGCTACAGGCATAATTTTATTTTAAGCTGATTGGTAGCTAGATGTGTGTCATTTTGACTAAATGTCTAATGATCAGTGTGAGTATCTTCACTGAATTTTCCTAAATTTTCCAATATCCTTTTCTATCCTGTCTTGGTTTCTGTGTCTAACATTAAGAAAGGATTTCCACCAAGTCTTCCTTCCTCTATCCATCTGAAATTTATGAGGTTTTTTTACATTAAAAAATAATAATTGGCATTGCTCTACTACCTGTGACATCTTTTTTAAATTAGTTTTAGGCAGAAGTTCTCTTGTAATAATAAATAAATTAAATCAAAAGTGTTCATAGCTAGAGAAGTAGAGTGGGGAAATACTTATGTTTAACTTGTCTCTGGACAAGTCTCTGGAGAACCAGAAAAGATTTTTTTTTTTTGCTTTGCAGTATGGCCTACTAGAAAACCAAGACTCAAACTGAATTTGTACTAGAATGATGCAAGACAGAAGGAAGGCCTTGTCAAATCTTGGTAGTAGATAAGGAATACGAGAGATTGCATGGTTAACAGTCATAGGGAAAATTCAAGCAGCTTTGTTACCAAATAAGGAAAGAATAACGTGTTTGATCCCTGCATTGACTGAAGAGTTGCATATAACTTGTGACTTTGTAGTATATATTTTTATTCAAGTTGCTAAGAGCAACTTATTCAAGTTTTCCACCTAGAAATAATTCCTAGTTTTACTTACTGGTCTACTTGTTTTATTGCTGCAAATACACAGAAGCGTTCTACAGAAATGCCTTTTTATATATGAGAGTGAAGTATGCTGATCATGCCTCTAAGTCATTCTGCAGAGGCTCCCATAAAGGTCACAGAAACTAGTGTGTGAGAAGTCAGACTGCTCAGCAGAAAGGTCATACTGGACTAAGAGAAAGGGAATGACAGGACCAACAGAAAGGCCATTCATGATAAAGGAAGTTAGAAATATCAGACAGTAGCAGGCTGCCTAATTTTCAAATTGTAATCACTCATCCAAAATACAGTACTTTTTCTTTCTTCCTAACTGAAAAGAACATTCCACCTTACAGAAAGACTAGTTCTGATCAGTGGGTAGGAAAAAAAGTGACTTTTATAGCAAAGGAACGGCATTTATAAATGTCAAAAAGGACATTTAGACATTTAAAGTGAACTTGCACAGTACTGTGATTTCTTTGCCTGAGAGAACAGCTCTTTGCTTTCACTATGTCCTGTCCCAGGGCAGGGGAAAGCTGAACAGGCAACCTTTGGCAACTCTAGTTAAGAGTCACTTGTCTCTCCCCATCCACAGCTATGGCCATTTTGCTTTTACCGTTTTCTACTTTATTTGCAGAATGGATGCATGAAAATCAAAATCTTTGAACAATACATGTGACAGTTTAGAATGCTGGAGTGGGCAAAACAATTTTCTTTGCATGAGCCAGTGGTTCCAAACACATTCTCTTAAGAAATCCTAAAAATTCTTAAAAGAACATCTTGTCAGATTTTAGATCAATTTTCCAATCCTGAACAGTCCTGTTTCCCTGAACAGCTCACCTCATGCTTGTATTGCAGCAGTTATGGAGAAGACAGAAACACAGCAGTAAGAGCAAAGCTAGGGGAGATCAAGGTGAATTCATGGCATGTGAGTTTAGGTCACTGTAACTGTCATGAAATACATTGTCCCTACCTTGATTTTCTGAGAACAGATTGACAGGGAAACAAAACAGACCTTACTGTGTTAAAAAGTTCTGCTTTACCAACAGTCCTTCAAAAGTTATGACTCAATACTGAGAAAGAGGGGTTTGAATACTATTCTGTATTTTATTCCAACTCAGTCCCTTTGTCCATCAGCCAACCTTCCAACTTCCCCAGCAGTGAAAAGAAAGGCTCTCATGGAGATTTTCCTCTGCATTTCCACCCATTTGCTTACTTCTGTGTACTGTCTAAAGTAGTTATATATGAGTTACAAAGTGCTCCCACTTCTGAGTGCAACATCATAAATACAGAGGTCAATTTGGGGACTTCTTCAATTTAGATGTTAAATCATTTTTCTGGCACTGTGATCTTCATGCTTGCTCAAGCCTGAGAGAGTTAATGAAGACCTACATGTAATTCTGTTATGTAATTCTGCATGAAATGGGTTGTACTCAGAAAATCCCAGCTTTGCTTCGTATTGAATGAGCAAATAGTTTGTGCCTCATATTTGCCTTTTTAGGGACTGTTGATATAGACGTATTAATTAAATTGAGTAAGGAAATTGTGAGAAGTATGCACAAGGAGAATTGAGCCTTATTGCTTTGTTGTCTGTTTATTCCTTTTCTCATTTTAGTCATATATTTGAGGAACTGTTCATTATGGCTTCTCAAATGAAGGTGGTTTTTTACCTTTCATGTCTTTTTTACATATAACTGAAAATATTTAGAACAGTATGGATCATGCAGATTCCTGGATAGGCAGACATAAAACCAGAAAAAAACCCAAGAATTTCCTTTTCCTAAGTCCTTCAATTAGTATGCTTCCATTGACCTGTTTTGTGTACAGCATAAAGCTATCAAAACATCAGTTTAAGTGAAATATACTTTGTTTGAGAGGTTTCTCTGATTTTGTGGCAATACAACTATTCCTTTCATGAGAGCATCCTTTAATGTCTATTCAGTCTTCATCAGCTTCTCTTAAGTCATTTTTTCATAGCAGTCTTATTTGATTTAAGGACAGTGTAATGCAGAAGGACCCCTGCTAGTGAGAATGCAAGATATGGGAATGTGATGAAGCTGGTAAAAGCCTGTCAGTTGATTGTTATGTTATTCTTTATTTTTTTTTCTCAGATACCTAGATTACAGCTTTTGGATACATTTATGAGTTTAGAAACTAATTATTCTTACCTCCTTTTTCATAGTCTTGAAAAAAACCCAACATTACTAGGTCTTGGTGAAATAATTCTTAGGCAAACAACAGTGAACTCATAAACAGCAGATATTTACTGCTTCAGGATGATGCCATATGGCCTACACTGGTACAGATGCAGCATGTTTGCTCTCTCTATTCATTGAATATCATCACCAATACCAACCATGCTTTCCTGTACAAGGAGAGTGTATTAGTAGCTGAATTCTGGTTGTTTCTGATAATACAGTGGGTCTGAACATTATCCCCTTTATGCTTGCTCATACAATTTTACTCTTTACAGGTTGTAATAACTTCACTTCAGCATCTTTTTCAGACCTATTTTAATAAAGGTTTTAAGTCTTGTTTCTGCCTACTGAGAAAGTTGAAATGAATGCAAGTTGAAACATCTCCAAACTGAGGTTTGGACTACTACATGTATAGTAGGCAGATAGGCCATTAAGATGTTGATGTTGGTAGCATTATACATTTTTGTCATAAAATAATATTTTTCTTAGAGTGTTTTCTCTGTTCCTTAACGTGCTGTGCCTCTGTGTTTCTAATATTGCCTATCATTAGGCGGAGTGAAAGATGGCTCCGTGACTCTAGGTCAAAACTTGATTTGGCTTGAAAAGCATAAATTTTTGTCCAAATTTATCTTCAGTCTTGACTGCTCCCATACTGCCTACTTCAGGATTGTTTTAGATTACCTAGGCATCATTTTTGTATCAGATCTGGGTATATTCTGCAGGAAAATTTAAGAAAAGGAAGCTTGATTGAAGATAAGAGGAAAATACAGCATCAGGAAACCACGAAGAGGAGTGTAGTAAAAAAAATAAAAATAACTTACATAAGCACAGGGACTAACTATAACAAAAAGATGACAGAAACTCTTACTATCAAGGGTATGTTTTCAGGTATCTCTCCTGATAGTGCAACAGTACTTTCTTGATTACAGGAAAATTTCTTCCATTGCTTTTGAAGTTGGCAGGATTTTTGGAACAGATAATCCAGAAAAAATGAAGTAATACAAACTTAAAGAAAGCGGATATCCCCATGTAGTATGTTACTCTGTTTCCACTAAAATGCCTTCAGTCTGCATATGCACATTGCACAAGTAAAATACCAAATGAAATTAGGATGATTACATGGAGTAATTACAAATCATTAAATCAATGAACAAAACAAATTTAATCACTGAGAATGTGAAATGTTCATGTGAAATGCACTTGCATCAATGCCATCCTGGTTACATTGAGTTAATCTTTATACTGTGTAATAATGAAAAAAACCACACACATTAAACTCAGAATGTAATTTTGCTGTGTTCTAGCCTTAAACACCTTCTTCTTTACTTGTGTTAACACTAGAACACATCTCATCCTTTGATGAGTGAGCTCTGCTCACTGGGATGGTAGGAAGACCTCACTTCTTTTGTCACTGGATTAGTTTTCTCCTTGATTGTGGTGAGCTTCACAAATGAATAAAATAAACTTCCTTAAGAAACACATAGGAGAGATTTAGGACCATATGTTTATAAATTAAGCTATAAGAGCAGGAAAGGAACTTATTACTGCAGTAGTCTCAGCTTAAATTTATGTGAAACATAGTGTGCAGGCCCGGGAAATCAGAGTGGATAGGCACCGTTATACTGCACTCAGAATGGTACTTACATCCCAGTCAGTTGCATTTATGTTAATACATCTGAGGCAATTTCATGAATGAGTGCATATTCACTGTCTTCTGAACACAGGATTTGACCTATAGTTAATGCGAAGTAGCATACCTGTGCTGCTTTCAATAAATGCTTATTACTTTAGGTCAGTTGCAGACCTTCTCTGTCTGATCAGCATAAGCAGTCTGACTTTGGAGACTGAAATATAGACAGAACTAAACAATGAAAAAGGGTAGGCTAGGACTAATCCAAATGAAAATCAGAAAATTTTAAGTTATTAAAAGAAAGAGTTTACTAAAAAACAGGTCTTCTTTCTTGCTATAGCATCTGTGATTCTGTATTATTATATAAAAAGTAATTACTAATAGCTTCAGCATCCAGAATTTAGTAAACTTTTAATTAGAAGCATCCTTCGGTCTCTTAGAACTAAATCAAGATCTCAAAACTTTGCAGACCTAGGGCACTGGTAAAACTTCTTTGTTTTCTTCAACATCTGGGAATCAGATTTATTGATGTCTAACCTAAACCTGGACCTGACAATATATAATATAGACAAGGCTGTTTTATGACGTTTTTCCTGTTTATAGCACTAGAATTGGGGAAAAAAATACCCACTAATTAACCAGCTTAGTTTTTCTGTTGCTTCCAGAATGCATCAATTTAATATGTTCAGCTGCCTATTCTCTGCAGGAGGTTTGTCAACCAGTCCCTTTCTGCTTATCGAATCTAAAATCGACAGCCAACACGGATGACATCTTAAAAAAGAGCAGAGCCCCCTCATGATCACTGCTCATGGCTGAAACCATTGGCATCTGAGTGATTGTCTTTCTACCCTGGAATTTTCAAATTATTAAATAACATAATCAGTTCTTTGTATTTGGGTCTATATACAATTAGATGACAAAAGTCAATGAGCCTGTTTTCAAAGAAAAGCAGGATTAGTGAGGACACTAAGAAACTCATGAAGACATCTTCTGAAGCAGCTGTCTCCTGAGTCGGTAACACCTTGAGCTTCATCAAGATGTATAGTATTTCCCAGACAAAATATATTCAGAACTGCCTGTAGCAAGGGCTAAATGATGGTGGGAAAGAAAGGACATGAAATGGAGGAAATATGCTTATGCCAACTATTGGCTGCTATGTAGCATGAGATCCCAGGAGGTGGACAGGACCACAAGGAATCTGGGTAATCCAATAAGTGGCAGGAAGAGTTTTGCATGGCTTGATTCTAAAAATTTACACTATAATTTTAGAATTCATATTTTCATGTGCATTTTTTTAATCAGGAATATATATTTCACATAACAGATTGCATTTCAAAATAACTCTCAAAGGAATACAGAACTGATGAAAATTCATTAGTTAGCAGAGTGGCAAACAACTATTTTTGTAAAAAAATTACTAGCAGAAGGACAGGTGAATGAATCTCATAAAATCTAATCTATATGAACGACTTAAAATGGGATTAGATTAAATGTTAATCAACCTCTGTGCTATTGAAACACTGTACAGTGTCTGGTTTTATTCACCAATAAATAAGTTCAGTGCACTGTAAATTAATACTTCGTGTTTATGCTGGAGGGGGTAGATCTAGTTTCATGGATCAACAGAGATACCTATAACTTTTCTTTCCTTATTGTTTAGAGGGTAACCCCTGTCAGAAGGTTACCATACGTAAAAGAATAAACTAAAATGGAATACTTCTCTAAGAAGAGATACAGGCACAATAGAGTAAGCCTTTTGGGTTTTTTGTAAGTCACCTTGCTGAATGGTGAGTGGAATTGTTTTGTTTAAAGATTTTCCTGACTCTTGAACCATGTCTCTGTGTTCTAATATAAATTAGACTCTTCCATGTTTTAATGGCATTAACCAAAGCAGATCTATAGCTGGAGCACTTTGCTAGTAAAATTTAACAGTTATGTGCTAGTATGAAAGCAAAAGCAGTGTCTATGCATAAACATGAATGTCTATATACATATGTCTGTGTGTATAAGAAAGGCTGCATGAAGACTTTCTGAAAGAGATCACTCTTCAACAAAACTATACCCCACAAATTTTTTGCATAAGCTTCATTTCCACATTCTTTCTCCGTATCTACACACAGAACTTTCTCATATATTCATTATAACGGGAAAGTTGAAGTTACTGACAACCCTTGGCAGTTGATGCTCGATAGACAAATGTTTCAGGACTATGTGGTCACATTAAGTGGATGTGACAAAGGTAACAACTTCAGCATCTGAATGGTTAAGAGTTGATATTTAATATACCTAGCTTGGTTTTCAGAGTTCTCACTCTGAAAGGAGTGAGGAACAGGCCATTTATACCTCTCAGTCCTACTGGTACTGTCATTTTACCACTGACTGTATTTCTTTTACATTGTTTCTGACACTTCTTCTGTCCAAAAGAACTATAAACTTAACTTTAAAAATTAACTACTGGGGTAATATCCTACTGCAAGAGGTGGATCCTAAAGTATTTTTCACAACAGTGGGATTCTGATTGTTCTCTATGAAATATTGTCTGTTCAAACCACATGTTAGTCTCTCTTTACTTTTTGGTCTCGGTGTCTCCAGCTATCATCATTAATCACTGTTTCTTCTTCTTGCATAATACTCTTTCATTTCTTCATCATTTTTAACTACAAAACCAAGAAAAAGTGGCTATTTAATAATTCAGTCTTTTGAGTTATTTTTTTAACTTCTCACCTACTGCATTTTCCTAGTTTCTGTCTTTTTACAATGCTATTTTTCTTCTGAATATGCTTAGAAAATCTTTTCTTACTCTCTGATTTCACTATTTGGCATATTCTTACCCTTATATATTGCATGTATTACTTTATACATATGCACACCTTGATAGTTGCCTTCTATTCATTCCTTTCCTCTTCTGTTTTCCCTATCATTTCATTCTACATTCCAACGCCTTTGCTAAAATTTCTTTCAGTGATGTGTTGAAGTTTTTAAGAAATTTTCTTATATCATGTTTTAGTGATGATGAAAAGCTTGGGTTTATTTTCAATTTATCAATCCTTTCAAGCAGTCTGCTTGTCTAGTTAGTAGTTTGTACACTTCACATAGCAAGATTTACTTAATATATCCTAATATGATTAATATACTGTATAACCATTCTTTTCATTCAGATTCAATTGTCTCAAAATTGGTCTGAATATTTAATTAACTATTCTGACTTATAATTTTTTTAATAAATCTATCAACAAAGAGCCAGTGCCATACCTGCTTTGTGCTTGATAAGGATCAAATCTTTTCACTGAATGTCTGGCTACAGAGATGCTCATGACTGGGAAGAGTATGACAGAATAACAGAAAGACTGAAGCTGGACATTGAGAGCTCATCTGCTTCAACACCCCTATTCAAGCAGGGCTACATAGAGACAGTTTTATGGAACCATGTCCAGATAGCTTTTGAGTATCAAGCTGTAGCCTGGTCAAGAGTTGAGTAGAGGGACAGGATTACCTTCCTCCATCTGCTGGCACCACTGCTCCTAATGCAGCCCAATGTGCTGACGGCCTTCGTTGGCACAAGGGAACAACAATGGGTCATATTCAATCAGGTGTCCACTAGGATCCTCAAAGACTTTTCTGCAAAGCTGCTTTCCATGTGGGTGGCTCCTAGCATATATCCATGCATGGGGTTGTTCTTGCCCAGCTGCAAGACTTTACATTTCCCTTTGATTAACTGCATGAAGTTCCTATCAGCCCATTTCTCCAGCCTGTTGAGATCCCTCTGGGTGACAGTATAATCTTCTGGTGCATCAGCCACTCCTTACAGTTTTGTGCTATCAGAAAGACTGCTGGGGGCACATTCTATCCCATCTTCCAGATAATTAATGAAGATGTAGAACAGGTCTGGATCCAGTATCAGCCCCTAGTTTACACTACTATCTACTGGCTTAAAACAAGACATCATATAACTGATCATTACCCTCTGAGCTTGGCCTTTCATCAGTATTCAGGCCACTTCACTGTTCTCATCCAGCCCATACTTCAACAGCTTTTCACAGAATCACAGAATCACCAGATTGGAAGAGACCCATCGGATCATCGAGTCCAACCATTCCCATCAAACACTAAACCATGTCCCTCAGCACCTCGTCTACTCCTGCCTTAAACACCTCCAGGGAAGGCGAATCAACCACCTCCCTGGGCAGCCTATTCCAATGCCTAATGACCCTTTCCGTAAAAAACTTCCTCCTAATCTCTAGCCTAAACCTCCCCTGGCAGAGCTTGAGGCCATTC
>WAAB01007578.1:83825-99762 GCA_013389865.1 Piaya cayana | reverse complement strand
CACTAAAAGTCTAGTCATGTTTTGCAAAGTTGAGATAGACAATATCCCCTGTACTCCCCTCAACTACCGCCCAGTCATTTCATCATAGAAGGTTATCAGACTGGTCAAACAAGACTTTCCCTTTCTGAATACATTCTGACTAATCTCAGTCATCTACTTGTTCTTCATGTACCAGGCAATGGTTTCAAGGATTTGTTGTCCTGTCAACTTTGTAGCGACTGACGTGAGGCTGATTGGCCTGTAGTGCCCTGTGTCCTCTTTTTTGCCTTTTTTTTAATTTTGATGACAGGAGTGACATGTGCTTTCCTCCAGTTTTCAGACATTCCTTCCAATCATCTTGTTAATTCAAAGATTTTCAAGAGTAGCCTCACAATGACATAAGTCAGCTCCCTCAGCACTTGGGTGCATTCCATGAAGGCCCATGAACTTGAGTATTCCATGTTTGCTACAATATTCTCTCACTTGACTCTTTCGCAACAATACATCTTGCTTCCACCAGATTTTCTGTCTGACGTCTGCATCCTTGGATTTCTGAAGGCTGATCTTACCATTAAAGATAGAAGTGAAGGCAGTCTTCATCATCTTAGCCTTTTCTATGTCTACTGCACCATTCAGCAGCAGGACTACATTTCCCGTAATCTTGTTTTTCACACTGATGCACTTACAGAAGCTATTCTTGTTTCCTTTGGCATCCATCACCAGATTGAACTCTAGCTGGGCTTTGGCTTTCCTAACCACATCTGTGCATGCTCCAACAGAGGTCCTCTCATCGTTGGCTCCTCTGTCTCTTTAGTAAGAAGGTTGTCATTTATCCTCTACAAACATCCTGTATTGCTTATGTTCTTCTATGTTGTTCCTCCAGCAGATGTGACTGTGAGGAAGTCCCCTGTGAGGATCAGGGCCTGTGAACATGAGGCGACTTCTAGTTTGCAGCAGAAAGACTCATCCACTTCCCTGTCAGGTGGCTTAAAACAGAAATCCACTACACTGTCACCCACACTGGACTGCTTTCTAATCCTTACTCATAAGCTCTCACCTGGCTCATTATCCACCCCTGGGTATTCTTCATGCACACCAGTCATTTTGTCATTTAAAGTGGAACTCCACTTCCTCATTTTCCCTGCTTTGGTAATATTCTCTGAGAAGCTGTTTAGAAGTTAGACTGCAAGTACTGGAACCTTTAAGATATATACCCTAATGACTGGGCTTAGAAACTTTCACATTCCCCTTCATCTCAATAACCTTTATCGTGCTGGTCATAATGGATGATTTACTGGTACTTTTTTTCAGAGTCTGATCTTGCATTTCATTGGAAATTAATGTAAAGTTTGGTTAGGAAATGCAGTAAAAGTAAGATTGATCCCAAAATACTCTACTTATTCTTGCTTCCATGCAAGCATTTGCATAGAAATTGATAACAATAGATAGCACTTCCAGATACTTAACTAATAAATTCTTTATTTTGTCATACATATTACTTATAGATCCACAAGAAAAACACTTTAGCCTACCTTATTATGTGCATACATTCACATTTCAACTTCAGTTGTCATGCTTAGCCACGGGTTTTTTTGGTTTTTATTTTTGATTATGTGTTTATTTTCAATTTACTACAAAACCAAGATTGCATTAGAAAGTAATTGCCAGACAGACAATTCTGTCTAAATCATAAGGTGGGGACTCATTGTCAGAGCTTTCCAAATTCAGTAAAGTCTTAATCCAATATACGTCATTTTGCATTTTAAATATATGAAACATAAAATAGAGAAATTAATTTATTGATGAGAAAAAACAAGTATTTCTGTAATAATGTTCCATTTAGAATTACTTTCATTGTTTACTTGTACATACAAATTTATTGGAAAAATAATTTTGCAGAGGATCCTGACTGTTCTCTCTGTAAGTTTGTGAATGAACCTCTATAGTACTGGACAGAAACGATAGCAGATTTTACATTACTCTTCAGTGGACTGCAAGGAACACACATAAGCAACCCACTAATATTCCAGCCATAAACTACTTGTGCTGGATAGAATTTTAATCTCTTCTTTGCCAGTGGAGTCTGCCTTTGCAAATGAAAAATTTTAAATGTGACAAAATAGACCTGCTTTGATTTTCTTAAGGAATTTAGGATTTGACTGTGTTTGGAAATTAAATGGAATAGAATGTTCTTGGAAATTAAGTTGAAATTCTCTATATACCTTACACATGCATAAACGGATGAGAGCAATTAAGATACAGTGCTCATGTGACTATTTCTAAAAACACTTGTGGTTGGAAGTGATAGCGTTAACCTAAGTAACTTAGAGACTGTATCACCGTGCCTTCCACTGCTTCGCATTAATGTTTCATATCATCTCCATGCAGACTAGCCCCAAGCTGGCTAGTTTTCTGTTTATATGAAAAAAACAAACAGCAAATATGCAATAGAGCCTGTTATGTTTAATGCAGTGCTCTGGCAAATTTGACTAAAGAAAAATGAAGCAGTATTAGGATGATTTTTAAACAGATTTTAGGACATCAGTTGCAGAACTTTTGACAAATTCAAGTTAATTTGTCAGCACGCCAGAGAGATGAAAATCTATTTAGTAAGTCAAGAAACAAGTAGCCTTTTCCAAACACCAGTGGAACTTTCTGGGGATTAATAACATATACAGCAGTTGAAAATAAGTATTTTGAATGTACTGGGCTTCAAATATTTCTTGTAGGCAGCTTTAGCCAGGAAAACATTTACATACAATTTTTTAGTATATTTATTTTATGTAAATTTAATATACAGAAGATATTTTAAATATCTAGTCCAAAATCAAACTGAAACTTCCATGAATTTTTGCTTTTTCCTCAGAAAATACTGGAATGCTTTTTGAAGATATAAAATTAAAAAATTAAACATTTTATTGTAAATATCTATTTAAGAAAAATATTTATATGCTCAAAAATGCATGCTATTTATTCTGAAAAAAGTATTGAATATATTAAAGAGTATATGTACCTTAATTTTAAGAAACTAATTATTCTTGCAGAATTTCATCGTTTTATAGGAAGCTTGTAATAACTATAAATCACAAGGTTCAAAAATAAACTAAGTGCAGTTTAGAAACAGAAATGTAATAACACAATGAATGATAATGATATAACTAGCCATCATTCCATGTTAAAATTTTTAGATTTTATTTTCCCATATGAAGACTGTAAGAAGAACAGAATATGACTAGGCACAAGAAATTCTATTTAGTATATTTGTTTCTTAACACTACTATCAAACATTTCAATATCTGAACACAAGCTGAATCTTGTTGTCTATTTTATATGCTTTCTAAAAGGGTGTTTGCCCAATTTTGTTAGATTGTATTTCAAGTAAATGAATAAATACCATCAATATTAATCGTTTCAGGTCTTTACCACATACACAAAAAAATTGCAAAAAAAGTCATTCCAGTTGTTAAATGACGAGAAAAATATTCTGAAATACTTCTTTGAAAGAATGATGCATCTTGCAACTTTTCATTCAAGAACAGATTTTGTTTAATCATACTTAGATAGCTCCTATCCAACCCCTACCATCATGTGATTCTGTGATTCTCTATGATTAATATATCTGCAGGATAAATTTGTCCTCGCAGGGACCTGTGTTACTGCACCCAGACTAATCCTAATATTCAGGTATTACTACCCTACAATGCGTTATATAGGATGGCTGTATTTTACTGCACCTCATATTTTCATATGCCTTTAACTAAAGCTCTGCTCTAGAAGGCAGCTGAAACTCCACTTGTCACAAATTTCCTCACGGGAAATGAGGAAAGCATTTAGTTGTATTTGTTTTCCTCTGAAAAGCTACCAGTGTCTTCACATCTTTCTTGTATTGAAATGCCAAGAAAAGAATACAGAATTTTCCAAGCCAAATGAAAGAACTGCCTTTCTCATCCCTATAGCATGAGACAGCTATCTTTCTCCATAAGATAGTAGATGAATGATCCTAAACCTGTTGTACAGAGGATATAAATTTGGAACATAGCAAATAGACTTAATAAGCAGTACCTTCAAAATTAATGGGTTTTCATCAGAACCAGCTGTTATGAAATTTTCTTCAGTGTCTGAAACACTTTGAGCACTTGATTGAGACTTTTTTTAATGACAGAAAACACAAGACAATGGAAATTCCTGCATTTGTTCCCTGAATAAAAATGTCCTATTATTTTGGGGTTTTTGTTTGTTTGTTTTTATTTTTTCTGCTTTATTATCACAACACTGTACAAACGCAGAACATAGAGAGTCTTTCCGTCAAAGAGCTGATACTCTAAGTTCACTCGGGCAGAGGATCAGTAGGAGAGCAAGACACTGTAAATTCAATCTCAAATGCAAACAAAGATACCAAAAGCCAAAGACACAATATAGCTTGAAGAATTATATTAGCCAAAAAAGATATGGGTGGGAATCAATTCTCTGCTTATTGAGAAAGCATGAAAGCTCAGGCCTTAAAATCTTATTAGTGAATAAAGATGGTTGTCACCATTGGACAACTCCATGTAGATGACTTTCTTTATATTGATTAGGACATACCAACTGGTCAGTGAATGGTTTTTAAAGTTGTCGCCTATGTTTGACAAAAGTCTCATTTGAAATAAGAGAATTTAAAAAATACATAAATGTGATAATTAACAAAGAAACATATTTTATGTGGAATTAATATGTTTGAGAAGTGAATTAGTTGTGTGGAAACTAAAAATATATTATCTTTCACACTGCATATAACTGTTTATTTAAATATTTTTCTAAAAAATTTCTCACTACTGCCCAAATATTTTTATAAGATTCATCAGAATCATGCAAATATGTTCCTTAATTGTCATTTTTATAGGGCTTGTAAAATGGGAGTTTGGTTTCTAGTTTCAACTATAAGTAATACAGCAAAAAACTGCAAATAAATTACATGGTATATCATTTTCATCTATATTGCAGCGATTACGAGCCATGATGACCTTATGGAGAAGTACATCAATACATTGTTTTCACATAATATTTATAGCAAAGCTATGGTTCAGGTCTGAGCAATGCAGGTTGTCATGTCTTGATAACAGAATTCCATAATCTAGCTAGAATTCCCCATAACACATCTCTCTCTGCAGCTTTATTTACTGATCAAAAGGTCCTCCCGTTCTGCAGGGTAATCATTTATCTAGATGACCTCTATTAACTTCCTTCAGAAAAATCTGGATGAAGAGGATAAAAGTATTCATCAGATTTATAAGAGCTGAATGCTCTTTTGTTTGCAAAGGACTGTAAATATAAGAAATGTCTTTTCATGAAAAAATATCACAAAAGTAAAGGTGAAGTTATATTTACTAAGGAAAAGATACAGACTTAAGACTGAAAGAACTAATTTCAGTGGAAGCTACCCTTGACAGAAATGTTATGTTCCTTTTCCTTCAAAGTTCAAAATTTACATTTTGTTGCTAGTGACCAAATAACAGTATTCATATTGATATGCTTATTGCCTATTCTGTCTTGTAATGAAAAACAAAATAAAAATATCATATGATTCTATTGTACATTAGCTGTCTCATTTTGTTTCCAAAGTGCTAACCACCTCACCCACTCTAATTTCAATAAAGGGAAGTTATTTCTTAAGGCTTATTATGTGCTTTGTTACCTTTTTCTGTGTTCCAGCTGGAACTTTTCAGTCATTATGAACAGCCTGTTAAGTCTCATGCCTGCAGCAACTTTTAGCCAGCATTTCTGCATATTTGTTTGTTTTTATTTTTTCTGCATTATAAAGGGAACTTAACTCCTGAAATCTGAAAGAACGGTATGTGTCAGTATTCTCTTCATAAGCTGATACTTCCTCCCTTACAGAAGCCTGGGCAAAATGCTTCACCATAAAGTGTATTTAGTGGGTACAGGAGCTCAAGTGCTTTCAGTATCTAATTCTGTTCACTGTTTCAGCAAGTATGAACAACCCCGCGGATAATGCAATGTGTGTTTCTTTGTTTCAGTATCTTTGTTTCAGTGTTTTATATTAGCTGATTATCGCTCTATATGTCCTACAAGCAGGTTTGCTGGGCTTCTAATTTCATCCACCCTCGTGTAAGCATAGATGTTATTCTATCTTCCTTTTAATCTGAATACTTGCCTGAGTAAACTACAACCAGATATTGTCTGTTATAAAGTAAAATTATGTTATAAAACAATGCTATAAAGCAAATTACTCTTGGCCACTTTCAGTACAATTGGCGTTTGTGCCAATTTTGTTTGCTCATTTTCCATAGAATTTCAAGAAAATATTTTCTTAGGTTCAGATGACAGAATACAATTGTAGCATATGAGAAAATAATAGGCACGGTGTTTTCATGTTAAATTACATGGAACATGCAACTTCATGAAGACTGACCTGAGACTTCTCAGACAGATGGAATTATTTTATCTTCTTCTGGATATGCATAAAAAAATCTGACTGCTGCTAACATGGAAAGTCAACAGGAGTAAAATTAAAACAGAAAGACTACAGAAAATATTGTGGAGATCCACAAAAATGGGCTTGCAGCTGGACATGCATGGGAAAGCAAAAGATGTCAGCTACCATTTCTTGGAGGACCTATTTATCCACTTCTCTATTAGCATTAGTCATACATACTACACATTTTTATTTCAGTCACAAAAAAGTTCAAAACCCAGGACTACTTTTTCTTGCCCTTGTCATGCCACCCTAGGCATCTAGCTCCTCTTCCATGAACCTAGAATGTACATTGGGTTTTTTTTCTACCTGAATTGAAGAAATCCTTTTTATATGAAGGAACAGGTGATTTTAAATTATCATCTTCCACCACTCACAGGTGGTTCCCCAGAGCCCAGTTTTGCAACCACTTCTATTTAATATATTTAACAATGCTCTGGATAAGGGGACTGAGTAAACCTCCAGTAAGGGCTCTACGCAGGAATCTGGACAGACTGGAACGGTGTTCTGAGGCCAGTTGTATGAGGTTCAATAGAGCTAAGTGTCAGGTCCCACACTTGGGCCACAAAAAACCCATGAAATGGTACAGGCTTGAGGAAGAGCTGCTGGAAAGGTGTCCAGAACAAAAAGGACCTGGAGTTATTGATCAACAGAATATGAGTCAGCAGTGTGCACAGGTAATCAAGAAGGCAAATAGCATCCTAGCTTGTAACAGAAATAGAAATAGTGTGGCCAGCAAGACTGTAGTCAGCACTGGTGAGGTCACACCTCCAATACTACATTCAGTTTGGGGCCATTCACTACAAGAAAGACCTTGAGGTGCTGGAGAATTTTCAGAAGGACAACAAAACTGGTGAAGGGTCTGGGACAACAAGTCTCATGAGGAGTGTTTGAGGGAACTGGGATTGTTTAGCCTGAAGAAAAGGAGGCTGAGTGGAGATGTTATCACTGTAAACAACTACCTGAAAGAAGTTAGTAGGGAGATGGATACTGGTCTCTTTTCCCAAGTGACAGATGATAAGATTAGACACAATGGCCTCAAGTTGCACCAGAGCAGCTTCAGATTAGACATCAGGAAAAATTTATTCTCCAAAAGGGTTATCTGGCACTGTAATAGGATGCCCAGGGAGGTGGTTGGGTCACTGTTCCTGAAGGTATTTAAAACACGGGTAGATGAAGTTCGCAGGGATATGGTTTAGTAGAGGACAGGTAGAGTTGGACTTGATGATCTCAAAGGTCTTTTCCAACCGAGCAATTCTACAATTCAACTCTTACAGTTGCACTGTAGGAAAAACTTCCAGATGTGGGAATCACACTATTGATTTTCCCAGACTTGAGTGATATTATTATAAGGACTGCGCAAGTAGTATGCAGTCTGAAGTTGGTAAGAGGAGGTGGTAAGTCTTGATGGTAAAGTATCTATGCCCATGAAAAAATACCACAGTCTTTAGAGAACCCTGGCAACTGAGAATGTAGGAAGTTAGTCTTCACTTGCTTGTCCACCAGTCCTCAAACTGAATCCTTCCTGTGAGGCTCTCAAGGCAGCAGTGAAGAATATCCAGGATTTTTTTTTAGATTCTCTCAGAGAGGGAAGACAGGTTAGGGGAGATATTATTAATCTTCCTTGTGGGTGTTTATGTGGGCTGTTCAGTTAGTTTACTGTACAATGTTCAGATAATTTTGTGCAATGAAAGCCAAAGTGTGAATTCAGCCAAAGGATGGAATGGTATATAATGAATCTTGTTTTAATGATAAATGAACAGTTTTAATTCTCCATGTTGCAGCCTGCATTATCTCTAGTATCTATCCAGATAGAAATCACCAGCAAAATCAAACTTGCCATTGCTATGAAGAACATTTTAGTCCCATTTAGATATACCTTAGACATGAATAAATAATATACCAATGTTTATGGAGGCGTCATTAAGATTGTGCTGGGAAAGTAAAGAAAAGCTAGTCTACAAAAGTTATTTTTATTTGTATGTTTTTGAAAAAGCATCTAAGCTGTAAAATCTAAGAAACTTTTTCTTTTTTTCCATGAATCTTCTATTCACTCAAGTACTGCCCACTATTTTGGTGAATTTTAGAAGAAATGAATGGGAAAACTGAAGGTGGAAAAGTCATGCTACAAAATTCTGAGATCTTCTATGCACATTACAGACTGCTTGCAATATGATGAGGCATTATTAATAAAGGTGTACATCAATGTTTTCAAAAGGAAATTGCATGGACTTTCATGTATTATCTAACCAAGTGTGTAGCCAATCAGAGTTAAAAAAGTAGGTGTGCCCAAGTCCGCTTCAGAGAAAAGGAGAAAACGGAGTTTTGTGCATATTGATGCCAAAACAAGCACAAAAGCATGACAGTTGTAAACATTTATCTTTTGGGGGTTTATTCTCAATAATATTCATGGCTTTCCTAAGAAATAACTTATCTAAGACTCTTTCCTTTTACTGTTAAACAGATCACAGCTCTTGAAAGAAGGTGGAAAGAGCAATGAATGCCTTGAAAAATATCAGGGTTTGCTGATTCTTGTTTCATTGTGTACAATGCTGACATCACTCACAGATCTAGTAAATCTGAACTGATCTTTGCCTGGATGAAGAACAGCTGTCAAATTTCTCACTGTGTTTGTGCTATTCCAAAGCTACCCATTATTCACTCAACCTTTGGCACATGCAACAACTGTGAATATATGTCATAGTGGTTAGCATACAGAGAAAGCTCTTAGAAGTCAGGTAGACCAATAAATAAAGTTAGTTTCTACTTCATCAGAGAAGAGACTGTGGATGCAAATCAACTGATGAGGTGCTTCTAAGACACAGTTTCATTTCATGTCTGTCTTTGTTTGAAAGTCATAAAAAATAAGCAATTGATTATCATCTTCTAGTGTGGTATTGTGACAAGGGAGGGGATAGAATGAAGAACAACAGCGATGTAGAATTTTTGTCTGTTTGTCTGGTTTTTTGCCACTGGTAATGTTAATGTAAGAGTAGCATCCAGTCTTGATATTTACATTTAATAACTGATATTTAAGTCCCAGGGTCTGTGAAAGAAGAACATGGAACACTTCAGGGGCAGAAATGATCCCATGATAAGTTTAAGAGAACTCAAATTACTTTATTCAAAACAATGACATGTAAATTCACTGTCCTGAGGAAGAATTGTTGCAGAGGAAAACCAGCGGGTTCTAATGGTCTTTTTGATCCAGCACAGAAAACAGAGTTTAAAAAAAATCAATCTAGTTTATAGGGGTAAATGTAAAAAAAAATTCCAGCTAGAAATATATCAGATTTTTTATAATCTTATTTTCTATTTTAACATCAATAGAGGACATTGAGAAGAATTAATAGTTGAAAAAAATTGTACTGGGAAGGAGAAGATGCTCTGCACCATGACATTTTCCGTTGAGATTAGGAACTAGACCGAGAAAGGATTTTTTATTCAACAAAAGTTATAAGACCCTGCAGACCCAACTGATTGAAACTGTGTGGCCTGTTACCTACAAGAGGTGAAATCAAAAGAATTGATTCTTCTCGTCATCTGATTGTTTCAGGGCAAATGTTCTTTGGGGCCTTATTTTGAAGGAGACAGCACTGAGGATCTGCCCATGAAGTCATATATACTACGTAAACATATTTCCCCTCAGCTCATCAAACTATCTTTTTTTTTCTGGATTGGTGACCCACAGTGTAAATCTATCTTTCACATCCTAGAGAAAAGATGCTGTGATTTGTGCTGCCCCAGGGCATAATAATATGCCTAATGAGGCAACTGAAAAGCATCAGCGATTTGTATTGCATTGTATTGTATTGTATTGTATTGTTATTTGGAATAACATCGTTACACTGGGATTGTGATTGTTGATTTTGTATTTAAGATGAGAATGAATAAAAAATATTAAACTAAACATCTATATGGATTGGTCACTTAATGCAAATTTTATTTTATAAGATCTCACTCTTCTATTTAGAATAATGAGGAAGAAAGTTAGCAATGAGTTTTCTAAGACTCATGATATGCAGTTCAAGATCTGGAAGTGAATTTTGCAGCTTGAGACAATCTGGTAGTTTTTAAAAATGATATTTGCGATGAGTTGAAAAACTCACTGTTCTTTGCTAGGCAGGATTTCTCCCAGGAAAGGTATTTCCACATAGTAACCCATATGGATCAGTTTACCAATCTGCACATTGACCTATATATTGAAATCTAGGCACTTTACTATTCAAAATAGTACCAAGGCATTTAGTAATATATCCAATGAGAATTAACTTACATTTTTTTAAATAATACTGAACATTTAATTGAACATTTTCCAGCCCCAAGGTGATGTTCTTTGTTTATATACTTAGTCATTAAACTTCTCCAGCACATGAAATATATGACAAGAACTAAAATATCTGGTTACAGCAGATATGCATATTAGCATAATTTTTCCTGAGATTATAGATTATTGTCAGAAAAAAAAATTACAGTGATTGCATTTCAAGATTACTTGCTTCAAACAGAATTGTTTTAGTCATCAGATCGATACTTTTATAGTTTGTAGATGCTCAGAAATAGAGGTTTGAAAGTTAAACTCACAATTAATTAAAGAATTAATGAATATTTTTATGCAATTCTTAAGTAATGAATATACTATAAGTAATAGAAATTCTGCCATGAGATGTTAAAATTTGCCTCCAGTAATTTTCAATTTAAAATTCTGTCTTTTAAGCCATTATATGTATGTAGTGAAAAAGTATATTATCAGGGCTTTTAATATATATAGATGCTGTATTATGATGCTGCCTATTGGCAACTGAAAAATGTTATTAAGTCATTAAGAAAATAATATTTTCAGAAGTATTATGTTTCTCTATAAGTGAGCAAACTTATTGAAGTCATTATGGAAGACCATCAAGTCATTAAAAAGACCAAATAAAGGACCAAATACATCTTCATTCTTATTTTAACTACATCAACCTTTTCTTTTTCTTTGTCATAAATCATGTCATATACAGGTTTTGTACTAATGGTCCCAGATATGCTTCTTTATATGATGCTGGCTTGCATTTACACATGCTTTTAGTCATAGACAACTATAAACAACATATTCATTACCATGAACCAAACTCCAGATCCAGCCATTATGACATCCTGTCTCCAACAGAACTCAGTGCAAATGCTTACTAGGACTGTAAAATCAACACTAGAGGAGAAAATATAAGGACTTTTTTTTTTTAAATTTGTGAATACATAACAGAGAAAAGGTGAAGCTGTACTCAGATACATAGAAAGAGTGTAGAAGTTTAAAATGACACAGTGTCAGCCTTTGACACAGTATCTCACACAGAATCCTGCTTGAGAAACTGGCTACCACTTGCCTGGACAGAGGTATCTTCTGCTGGGTTAAAAACTGGCTGGAAGGCCGGGCCCAAAGAGTCATGGTAAATGGTGTTAAATCCAATTGAGACCGGTCACAAGCGGTGTTCTGCAGGGCTTGATGCTGGATCCAGTCCTGTTCAATATCTTTATCAATGACATGGGTGATGAGATCGAGTGTGTATTTAGCAAGTTTGCAGATGACACTTAATCTGGGAGGAAGTGTTGGTCTGCTTGAGGGCAGGGAGATGCAGCAAAGGGATCTGAACAGCCTGGACTACTGGGTTGAGGCCAGTGGGATGAGGTTTAACAATGCCAAGTGCAGAGTCCTGCACTTGGGACACAAAAATGCCATGTAGTGCCACAAGCCTGGGGAAGAGTGGCTGGAAAGCTGCCTGGAGGAGAGGGACTTGAGGCTATTGGTCGACAGCTGTCTGAAAATGAGCCAGCAATGTGCCCAGGTGGTCAAGAAAGCCAATAGCATCTTGGCTAGTATCAGAAATGGTGTGGCCAGCAGGACAAGGGAAGTGATTCTGCCCCTGTACTCAGCACTGGTGAGACTGCACCTTGAATACTATTGTCAGTTTTGGGCCCCTCACTACAGGAAAGACCTGGAGTGTGCCAGAAGAAGAACGACAAAGCTAATGAAGGGGCTGGAGAACAACTGTTACGAGGAGTGCCTGAGGGAACTGGGGTTGTTAAGTCTGGAGAAGAGGAGGCTGAGGGGAGGCCTTATAGTTGTCTACAACTGCCTGAAAGGAGGTTGTAGAGAGGAGGGTGCTGGTCCCTTCTCCCAAGTAATGGGATAGGATAAGAGGGAAAGGCCTCAGACTGTGTCAGGGGACGTTTAGATTGGACATTAGGAAAAATTTCTTCAGAGAAAGGGTTATCAAGCACTGGAACAGGCTACCCAGGAGGTGAATGAGTCACCATCCTGGTAGGTAGATGAAGGGATATTATTTAGTAGTGAACAGGTATGGCTGGACTTGAGATTCTCAGAGGTCTTTTCCAGCCTAATGATTCTATGATTCTTTGTTCATTTTCCTTCACCATATAACTTCAGATCTTAGGAACAGTCTCTCTTCCTGTTTTAACTGAACTCTATTTGGAGTAATTCTGTGCTTACACAGCAAACAGAAATGTTATCTCTCAGTTTCCAACCTTGATGTATTCAGAGTAGAGGTCCTTCAGTTTGAGCTCCGAATTTCTAGCTGCTGGATTTCTAGCCAGCTGGGTAATTCTAGACTCCATGATATCAATCACAAAGCAGGCATAGACTATGATGAAAACTTGATTTTCATAAATAGACTTTGTTTAGTTTCATAATTTTCTGAAGTGATGTGTGCATAGTTGACATACAAACACTTCTCACTTATTTTTCTTTACCCAGCTTTTTCACTTTTAACTAGCCAGTAGAGTTGAATGCAAAAGGCATTCTGTCATTGGTTCCATGCACTTCTTAATGAAATATGAAAGTTATGTGCACCTTCATTGTTTTCTCTAAACTATAAACTGATGCAGAAAGGTGTTATGAAGTATGCAGCTACTCAAAGGGTTAATTCAAATATTTCAGAATGAAAAATATATTAACTTTTAATAATCGCTTTTGGGTAAAGATTTTTCTAGAAGGCTGAAAAACTATCACTGGAAAAGAAGTAGAATTATAGAATCATAGAAACATAGAACAGTTTGGGTTGGAAAGGACATTAAAGATCCTCTAGTTCCAACTCGCCTGCCATGGGCAGGGATATGACCCACTAGAACAGGCTGCCCAAGGCCCCATCCAACCTGGCCTTGAATATCTCCAATGTTGGGGCAACCACAGCTTCCCTGGATAACCTGTTTCAGTGTGTCACCACTCTCGTGGTGATGAAATTCTTCCTAATGTCTAGTCTAAATCTCCCCCTCTCCAATTTATACCCACTGTCCCTAGTCTTATCACTACAAGCCTTTGTAACCAGTCCCATCCAGCTTTCTTTTTGGACCATGAACCATAGGAAAATACTTCTATAACAATAATGTGTATCCACTAATTGTTTTATTACATTAAAAAGGTGATATATATGGATGGTCCTATGTCTAATAAGAATCTATACTTTCCTGAGTGTGTTAGTAGTTAAGGTCACTTTTTTTTTCTCTAACTGCACTACATGGCCAGCAGTCTGCACTTTTCCCAGGCTTGTCTTTGATTCTCTTGGGCACTTTCTTGTTCAGAAAATGGAATTAAACACAGGCTTTCCTACTCTGGGTAAATAGCTTAGTCAGCAGTTTTTTAATGTTCAAAGCAAATGAACTAAACAGACAACCCAGGAACCAATATTGTTTTCTTTTGTCTGCATTTCTGAGTACCTGTGACTGCCAGACATGCTGAGGATAGTGTAAGCATCCCCATCTGGCTGGCTGTTGTGAGAACTTAGACACCTCTGCTAAACGTCAGTGTTTAGAGGTGCTTCCACATATGTTCAGAAGCATAATTTTTACTGTCTAGGGTATGCTTAGGCACAAAATTAATTTCAGCTTACTTAGTATCTCTCAGGAACCACCAACTTTTCATCTTTCTTAATGTACGAAGAATTTAGCTTTATCTTGCTTTGATACAGGCTTTCTTTTATCTTTAATCATGACAAACTGAAAGTTCATATAAAAGCATATGTTTTAGTTTCCACATATAGCCATAGTTTGCTGTGTCATTAATAGGAACTATATATGGAAGTATGGGAAAAAGAAAAGGTACTGAATACTTTACACAGGCAAGCTACAAATAAGTGACTAAAGGACCAGAATAATAAAACAAGCACATGGGGACTAAATTGCTCAAGAGCTGGTAATGAAATATGCAGCCCATCACCTATGATGTCTACCCATCTATCTCACCTGGTTAATATATTTCTGTAATGTCTCTGAAATGTACTATCCAAATTCATTATCAGTTATTTCTGTAAAAGGCTATTTAAAAAAAACCCCTTTTTACTCGCTATAAAAAAAATCAGTTGCCTATTCAGAAATCATAAATTGTCAGAATACTTGTTAACAACCTTGTTTCATGTCTTCAGTTAACTTTAGAAATGAAAGCCTAAGATTCTCCTATAAACAGAAAATGTCTATAATCCACCAGGGTATAATGAAACAAATGATTATTTCTGAAGCACCTACCCTGCTTGTCAGCCCCTAAGCACTTCAACAAAGCACTCTGAGTCATTCTTATAAAGAGATGGTGTGACAGAAGAAATGAGCCACAGGTTGGAGATCCTCAGGCAAACACAGCCCAGTGCATATGGTACATCATTACCAGTCTGATTTTAATGAAGTTTTAGAGCCTTAAATTTCACATCACAGTTGGTGCTCATACGCATTTTACTGTTATTGCCTTTCATTTCCCAAGTAAAGATAATTGATGATCTTTACTTAGAGAATTTGTAGATTTTGGAGCTGTCTATTTTAACAACAATTTCTACAGTTTTTCATTGTGTATGTGTGCATGCTTTCCTTTATGCCAATTTTTATTGTGTCTAATGATATTTTTTAGTGTTTTTAAAATAGAGTTAGCAAAAGATAGACTTCTTAATCCTGATACAATTGAACAAAATTTCATTAACATCTCCACTGACATGAATGAAATTTTGTGTAAGGAAAGGTTACCCTAACCTTGAGAAAGAATGGAAGAACATGGTCTTTACTGAGTATGCCTTCTCTAAACTCATACAGAATCTAATCTGTCATGTTATCAGTTGCTAGAAGATTTCTTTAAAAGAAATGTATGTTCTTGTTTTCTATGATTTTTTATGAAGACAATCATTTAACATATTGACAAACAGTGATATGAGCAAGAGATGAACCATCAAAGTTGAACAGAAATAAACAGGACAACCAAAACAAACCTGAAAGAAATGGGGAACCTTGGACTGGTTCCTCAGACTTCAAACAGTAGCATGTTATAACGTGAGTATAACAAAATTTTTAAAGCCATTTTCCAGCTCACCTCTCTTCTACACTATTCAACAAATACGCGTCTGGTTTTCTCACATAGCTCTGGAGTTCTTCAGTTATGAAATAACACTCATTGGAGATCTTAGCCTTTGTGTACAGACTACCAAATCTGCATAATTTTTTTTTTTTTTT